>JACBKR010000609.1:0-188086 GCA_014218235.1 Colocasia esculenta
TGGTCACATAAGCGATTCTGATATCCGGGCGGAAAATTTATGCCCATTTCTTCGTAGAAGGGGTGGGAGCAATCCGTCAGGGGTGGCAAAATCGGCCATTTTCATGCGTACTCATTTACGTCGCGGGGAGGAGCCGTCGAGTAGCGTCGACGGCGACCTTCGACCGACGAGAAGGGCCGACTGTGGGCGGCGGCCCTGCAGGGGAGCGGCGTGATCCAGGAGACATCGCGGCAAAAAAATGCGAATCGCTGAAAGGAACCGAAATTTCGGTGGCCAAAACAATGGATTTTCGACTTAGAAATGGCGTCTGATCGCCTCGTCAATTAGGTCGACGAGCGCCTCTGAGTGCCGATTCCGAAAAGTGGTCATATAAGCGATTCTGATGCCCGGGCGGAAAAGTTATGGCCGTTTTACCGAAGGCGTGTCGGCATCCGTGCGCATCGGGAGCTGCTGCCGCCCTCCGGGAGCGAAATCCGGGCGCCGGACCGTAAATCACCGAGTCCAACCCATGGACGACCGGGTCGGAGTGCCGATTCGGAATTGGGACCTCGCGGGCGGTTCTGATCACCGGGCGAGGAAATATCCACGTTTTACCGAAGTGGTGTGAAAATTGGTGTACTTGTACACTCGCCCCGAGGTGGCATTTCGGGCACCTGGCTCGGAATTTCGCGAGATGACGTCTTCTCGACCAGCTCGGAGAGACGATTCCGAAGAGTGGTCTCATAAGCAAATCTGATACTCGGGCAGAAAGTTATGTCCATTTCTTCCGTAGAAGGGTGGTGGAGAGCAATCCGTCAAGGGTGGCGAAATCGGCCATTTCGCGCGCACTCGTTACGATGCGGGGAGGAGCCGTCGGGCCGCGTCGACGGCGATCTTCGACCGTCGAGAAGGGCCGACTGTGGGCGTCGACCCTGCAGGGGAGCCCAATGATCCAGGAGACATCCGGCAAAAAAATGCAAATCATCGGAAGGAACCGAAATTTCGGTGGCCGAATGATTCATTTTGGACTTAGAAACGACGTCCGATCGCCTCGGCAATCGACGGCGACGAGCGGCCTCTGAGTACCATTCCGAAAAGTGGTCATAAAGTGATCCGATGCCCGGGGGCGAGAAGTTATGTTGTTTACCGAAGGCGTGTCGGAATCCGTGAGCATCGGGAGCCGCTGCCGCCCTCCGGGAGCGGAATTTGGGCGCCGGACAGGAAATCTCTAAGTCCGGCCAAGGGCCGACCGGGTCGGAGTGCCGATTCGGAATTGGGGCCTCACGGGCGGTTCCGATCACCGGGCGAGGAAATATCCACATTTTACCGAAGTGGTGCGAAAATTGGTGTACTAGTACAAACGCCCCGAGGTGGCATTTTGGGCGCCGGGCTCGAAATTTCGCGAGACTGGCGTCTTCTCGACCGGCTCGAAGAGATGATTCCGAAGAGTGGTCACATAAGCGATTCTGATACCCGGGCGGAAAGTTATGCCCATTTCTTCCGTAGAAGGGGTGGGAGCAATCCGTCAGGGGTTGCGAAATCGGCCATTTTCGTGCGCACTCGTTTACGATGCGGGGAGGAGCCGTCGAGCAGCGTCGACGGCGACCTTCGACCGCTGAGAAGGGCCGACTGTAGGCGATGGCCCCGCAAGGGAGCCGCGTGAGCCAAGAGATGTCGCGGCAAAAAAATGCGAATCACCGGAAGGAACCGAAATTTCAGTGGCCGAAACGATTGATTTTCGACTCAGAGAAACGGTGTCCGATCGCCTCAGCACTAGAGAAGACGACGAGCGCCTCTGAGTGCCGATTCTGAAAAGTGGTCATATAGGCGATTCCGATGCCCGACGGAAAGTTATGGCGGTTTATCCAAAGGCGTGTCGGAATCCGTGCGCATCAGGAGCCGCTGCCGCCCTCCGGGAGCGGAATTCGGGTGCAGGACCGGAAATCTCTGAGTCCGGCTCAGGGCCGACCGGGTCGGAGTGCCGATTCGGAATTGGGGCCTCTCGGGCGGTTCTGATCACCGAGCGAGGAAATCTCCATGTTTTACCGAAGTGGTGCGAAAATCGGTGTACTAGTACACACGCCCAGAGGTGGCATTTCGGGTGCCGGGCTCGGAATTTCGCGAGACTGGTGTCTTCTCAACCGGCTCGGAGAGACGATTCCGAAGAGTGGTCAGATAAGCGATTCTGATACCCGGGCGGAAAGTTATGTCCATTTCTTCCATAGAAGGGGTGGGAGCAATCCGTCAGGGGTGGCGAATCGGCCATTTTCGTGCGTACTCATTACGACGCGGGAAGGAGCCGTCGAGCGCGTCGACGGCGACCATCGACCGCCGAGAAGGGCCGACTGAGGGCAGCAGCCCGCAGGGGAGCCGCGTGATCCTGGAGACGTCGCAGCAAAAAAACGCGAATCGCCGGAAGGAACCGAAATTTTGGGCCGAAATGATTGATTTTCGACTTAGAAATGGTGTCCGATCGCCTTGGCACTGGATGGAGACGAGCGCCTCCGAGTGCCGATTCCTAAAAGTGGTCATATAAGCGATTCGGATACCCGGGCGGAAAGTTATAGCCGTTTTACCGAAGGCGTGTCGGAATCCGTGCGCATCGGGAGCCGCTGCCGCCCTCCGGGAGCGGAATCCGGCGCCGAACTGGAAATCTCCGAGTCTGGCCCAGGGTCCGACCGGTCGGGTCGGAGTGCCGATTCGGAATTGGGGCCCTCGTGGGCGGTTCCGATCACCGGCGAGGAAATATCCACGTTTTACCGAAGTGGTGCGAAAATCGGTGTACTAGTACACACGCCCCAAGGTGGCATTTCGGGCGTCGGACTCAGAATTTCACGAAACTTGCGTCTTCTCGACCGTCTCGGAGAGACGATTCCGAAAAGTGGTCACATGAGCGATTCTGATACCCGGGCGGAATGTTATGCCCATTTCTTCCGTAGAGGGGGGTGGGAGTAATCTCTCAGGGGTGGCGAAATCGGCCATTTTCACGCGCACTCATTTACGACGCGGGGAGGAGCCGTCGGGCGGCGTCGACGGCGACCTTCGACCGCCGAGAAGGGCCGACTGGGGGCAGTGGCCCTGCAGAGGAGCCGCTTGATCCAGGAAACATCGCGGCAAAAAAATGCGAATCGTCGGCAGGAACCAAATTTTCAGAGGCCGAAACGATTGATTTTTGACTGGAAAATGGCGTCCGATCGGCTAGGCAAACGAGGCCGACGAGCGCCTCTGAGTGCCGATTCCAAAAAGTGGTCATATGAGCGATTCCGATACCCCGGCGGAATGTTATGGCCGTTTTACCGAAGGCGTGTCGGAATCCGTGTGCATCGGGAGCCGCTGCCGCCCTTCGGGAGCGGAATCCAAGCGCCGAACTGGAAATCTCCGAGTCTGGCCCAGGGCCGACCGGGTCGGAGTGCCGATTCGGAATTGGGGCCTCGCAGGCGGTTCCGATCACCGGGCGAGGAAATATCCACGTTTTACTGAAGTGGTGCGAAAATCGGTGTACTAGTACACACGCCCCAAGGTGGCATTTCGGGCGTCGGACACAGAATTTCACGAAACTTACGTCTTGTCGACCGTCTCGGAGAGACGATTTCGAAAAGTGGTCACATGACAGATTCTGATACCCGGGTGGAAAGTTATGCCCTTTTCTTCCGTAGAGGGGGGTGTGAGTAATCGGTCAGGGGTGGCGAAATCAGCCATTTTCGCGCGCACTCATTTACGATGCAGGGAGGAGCCGTCGGGCGGCGTCGATGGCGACCTTCGACTGCCGAGAAGGGCCGACTGGGGGCAGTGGCCCCGCAGGGGAGCCGCTTGATCCAGGAAATATCGCGGCAAAGAAATGCGAATCACCGGCAGAAATCGAAATTCTGGAGGCCGAAACGATGGATTTTCGACTCGAAAACGCCATCCGATCGCTTAGGCTTCGATGGTGACGAGCGCCTCTGAGTGCCGATTCCGAAAAGTGGTCATATGAGCTATTCCGATACCCCGGCGGAATGTTATGGACGTTTTACCGAAGGCGTGTCGGAATCCGTTCGCATCGGGAGCCGCTGCCGCCCTCCGGGAGCGGAATCCGGCCGCCGGACTGGAAATCTCCGAGTCCGGCCCACGGCCGACCGGGTCGGAGTGCCGATTCGGAATTGGGGCCTCGCGGGCGGTTCCGATCACCGGGCGACGAAATATCCACATTTTACCGAAGTGGTGCGAAAATCAGTGTACTAGTATACACGCCCAGAGATGGCATTTCGGGCGCCGGACTCGGAATTTCGCGAAAGTGGTGTCTTCTCGACCGTCTCGGAGAGACGATTCCGAAAAGTGTTCACATGAGCGATTCTGATACCCGAGCGGAATGTTATGCCCATTTCTTCCGTAGAGGGGGGTGGGAGTAATCGGTCAGGGGTGGCGAAATCGGCCATTTTCGCGCCCACTCATTTACGACGCGGGGAGGAGCCGTCGGGCGGCGTCGACGGCGACCGTCAACCGCCGAGAAGGGATAACTGGGGGCGGCGGCCCCGCAGGGGAGCCGCTTGATCTAGGAAACGTCGCGGCAAAAAAATGTGAATCGCCGGCAGGAACTGAAATTTCGGAGGCGAAACGATGAAATTTCGACTTGAAAACGGCATCCGACTCGCCTAGACAATGGAGGGAGACGAGCGCCTCTGAGTGCCGATTCGAAAAGTGGTCATATGAGCGATTCCGATACCCTGGCAGAAAGTTATGGCCGTTTTACCGAGGCGTGTCGGAATCCGTGCGCATCGGGAGCCGTTGCCGCCCTCCGGGAGCGGAATCCGGTGCCGGACTAGAAATCTCCGAGTCCGGCCCAGGCCGTCCGGGTCGGACTGTCGATTCGGAAATGGGGCCTCGCGTGCGGTTCCGATCACCGGGCGACGAAATATCCACATTTTACCGAAGTGCTGCGAAAATCGGTGTACTAGTACACACGCCCAGAGGTGGTTCGGGCGCCAGACTCGGAATTTCGCAAAAGTGGTGTCTTCTTGACCGTCTCGGAGAGACGATTCCGAAAAGTGGTCACATGAGCCATTCTGATACCCGGGCGGAATGTTATGCCCATTTCTTCTGTAGAGGGGGGTGGGACTAATCGGTCAGGGGTGGCGGAATCGGCCATTTTCGCGCGCACTCATTTACGATGAGGGGAGGAGCTGTCAGGCGGCGTCGAACGGCGACCTTCGACCGTCGAGAAGGGCTGACTGGGGGCAGCAGCCCCGCAGGGGAGCCCCTTGATCCAGGAAACGTCGCGGCAAAAAAATGTGAATCGTTGACAGGAACTGAAATTTGGGAGGCCGAAATGATGGATTTTCGACTCGAAAACGGCGTCCGATCACCTAGAAAATTGAGGGCGACGAGCGCCTCTGAGTGCCGATTCCGAAAAGTGGTCATAGGAGCGACTCCGATACCCTGGCGGAAAGTTATGGCCGTTTTACCGAAGGCGTGTCAGAATCCGTGCGCATCGGGAGCCGTTGCCGCCCTCCGGGAGCGGAATCTGGGCACCGGACTCAGAATTTCACGAAACCGGTGTCTTCTCGACCGTCTCGGAGAGACGATTCCGAAAAGTGGTCACATGATGGATTCTGATACCCGGGCACAAAGTTATGCCCATTTCTTCCGTAGAGGGGGGTGGGAGTAATCGATCAGGGGTGGCGAAATAGGCCATTTTCGCGCGCACTCATTTACGACGCGAGGAGGAGCCGTCGGGTGGCGTCGACGGCGACCTTCGACCGCCGAGAAGGGCTGACTGGGGACGGCGGCCCCGCAGGGTCGCCGCCTGATCCAGGAAACGTCACGGCAAAAAAATGCGAATCGTCGGCAGGAACTGAAATTTTGGAGGCCGAAACGATGGATTCTTGACTCGAAAATGGCGTCTGATCGCCTAGAAAATTGACGACGTCGAGCGTCTCTGAGTGCCGATTCCGAAAAGTGGTCATAATAGCGATTCCGATACCCTGGCGGAAAGTTATGTCCATTTTTCCGAAGGCGTGTCGGAATCCGTGCGCATCGGAAGCCGCTGCCGCCCTCCGGGAGCGGAATCCGGGCGCCGGATTGGAAATCTCCGAGTCCAGCCCAGGGCCGACCGGGTCGGAGTGCCGATTCGGAATTGGGGCCTCGCGGGCGATTCCGATCACTGGGCGAGGAAATATCCACGTTTTACCGAAGTGGTGCGAAAATCGGTGTACTAGTACACACGCCCCAAGGTGGCATTTCGGGCGTCGGACTCAGAATTTTACGAAACTTGCGTCTTCTCGATCGTCTCGGAGAAACGATTCCGAAAAGTGGTCACATGAGCGATTCTGATACCCGGGCGGAATGTTATGCCCATTTCATCCGTAGAGGGGGGTAGGAGTAATCTCTCAGGGGTGGCGAAATCGGCCATTTTCGCGCGCACTCATTTACGACGCGGGGAGGAGCCGTCGGGCGGCGTCGACGGCGACCTTCGACTGCCGAGAAGGGCCGACTGGGAGCAGCGGCTCTGCAGAGGAGCCGCTTGATCCAGGAAACATCGCGGCAAAAAAATGCGAATTGTCGGCAGGAACCAAATTTTCAGAGGCCGAAACGATTGATTTTTGACTGGAAAATGGCGTCCGATCGCCTAGGCAAAGGATGCCGACGAGCGCCTCTGAGTGCCGATTCCGAAAAGTGGTCATATGAGCGATTCCGATACCCCGGCGGAATGTTATGGCCGTTTTACCGAAGGCGTGTCGGAATCCGTGCGCATCGGGAGCCGCTGCCGCCCTTCGGGAGCGGAATCCGGGCGCCGAACTGGAAATCTCTGAGTCCGGCCCAGGGCCGACCGGGTCGGAGTGCCGATTCGGAATTGGGGCCTCGCGGGCGGTTCCGATCACCGGGCGAGGAAATATCCACGTTTTACTGAAGTGGTGCGAAAATCGGTGTACTAGTACACACGCCCCAAGGTGGCATTTCGGGCGTCGGACACAGAATTTCACGAAACTGGGTCTTCATGACCGTCTCGGAGAGACGATTCCGAAAAGTGGTCACATGAGCGATTCTGATACCCGGGTGGAAAGTTATGCCCATTTCTTCCGTAGAGGGGGGTGGGGAGTAAGTAATCGGTCAGGGGTGGCGAAATCGCCATTTTCGCGCGCGCACTTCATTTACGACACAGGGAGGAGCCGTCGGGCGGCGTCGACAGCGACCTTCGACTGCCGAGAAGGGGACTGGGGGCAGCGCCCCGCAGGGGAGCCGCTTGATCCAGGAAATATCGCGGCAATGAAATGCGAATCACCTGCAGAAATCGAAATTTTGGAGGCCGAAACGATGGATTTCGACCGACTAAAACGCCATCCGATCGCTAAATCTATTGGGGGTGACGAGCGCCTATGAGTGCCGATTCCGAAAAGTGGTCATATGAGCTAATTCCAATACCCCGGCGGAAGTTATGGACGTTTACCGAAGGCGTGTCGGAATCCATTCGCATCGGGAGCCGCTGCCGCCCTCCGGGAGCGGAATTCGGGCGCCGGACTGGAAATCTCCGATTCCGGTCTAGGGCCAACCGGGTCGGAGTGCCGATTCGGAATTGGGGCCTCGCGGGCGGTTCCGATCACCGGGCGACGAAATATCCACATTTTACCGAAGTGGTGCCAAAATCGGTGTACTAGTACACACGCCCAGAGATGAGGTGGCATTTCGGGCACCGACTCGCGAATTTCGCGAAAGTGGTGTCTTCTCGACCGTCTCGGAAGACGATTCCGAAAAGTGTTCACATGAGCGATTCTGATACCCGAGCGGAATGTTATGCCCATTTCTTCCGTAGAGGGGGGTGGGAGTAATCGGTCAGGGGTGGCGAAATCGGCCATTTTCGCGCCCACTCATTTACGACGCGGGGAGGAGAAGCCGGTGGCGGCGTCGACGGCGACCGTCAACCGCCGAGAAGGGCTAACTGGGGGCGCGGCCCCGCAGGGGAGCCGCTTGATCTAGGAAACGTCGCGGCAAAAAAATGTGAATCGCGGCAGGAACTGAAATTTCGGAGGCCGAAACGGCGAATTTCGACTTGAAAAACGGCATCCGATCGCCTAGACAATTGAGGAAGACGAGCGCCTCTGAGTGCCGATTCCGAAAAGTGGTCATATGAGCGATTCCGATACCCTGGCAGAAAGTTATGGCCGTTTTACCGAAGGCGTGTCGGAATCCGTGCGCATCGGGAGCCGTTGCCGCCCTCCGGGAGCGGAATCCGGGTGTCGGACTGGAAATCTCCGAGTCCGGCCCAGGCCGTCCGGGTCGGAGTGCCGATTCGGAAATGGGGCCTCGCGTGCGGTTCCGATCACCGGGCTACGAAATATCCACATTTTACCGAAGTGGTGCGAAAATCGGTGTACTAGTACACACGCCCAGAGGTGGCATTTCGGGCGCCGGACTCGGAATTTCGAAAAGTGGTGTCTTCTCGACCGTCTCGAAGAGACGATTCCGAAAAGTGGTCACATGAGCCATTCTTATACCGGCAGAATGTTATGCCCATTTCTTCTGTAAAGGGGGGTGGGAGTAATCGGTCAGCGCGTGGTGGCGGAATCGGCCATTTTCGCGCGCACTCATTTACGATGCGGGGAGGAGCTGTCGGGCGGCGTCGAACGGCGACCTTCGACCGTCGAGATGGGCTGACTGGGGGCAGCAGCCCCGCAGGGGAGCCCCTTGATTCAGGAAACGTCGCGGCAAAAAAATGCGAATCGTCGACAGGAACTGAAATTTGGGATGCCGAAATGATGGATTTTCGAATCGAAAATGGCGTCCGATCACCTAGAAAATTGGGGCGACGAGCGCCTCTGAGTGCCGATTCCGAAAAGTGGTCATAGGAGCGACTCCGATACCCTGGCGGAAGGTTATGGCCATTTTACCGAAGGCGTGTCAGAATCCGTGCGCATCGGGAGCCGCTGCGCCGCCCTCCGGGAGCGGAATCCGGGCACCGGACTCAGAATTTCACGAAACCGGTGTCTTCTCGACCGTCTCGGAGAGACGATTCCGAAAAGTGGCACATGAGGGATTCTGATACCCGGGCGCAAAGTTATGCCCATTTCCGTAGAGGGGGTGGGAGTAATCGATCAGGGGGGCGAAATAGGCCATTTTTGTCGCACATCATTTACGACGCGAGGAGGAGCCGTCGGGCGGCGTCGACGGCGACCTTCGACCGCCGAGAAGAGCTGACTGGGGACGGCGGCCCCGCAGGGGAGCCGCCTGATCCAGAAAACGTCACGGCAAAAAAATGCGAATCGTCGGCAGGAACTGAAATATCGGAGGCCGAAATGATGGCTTCTTGATTCAAAAACGGCGTCTGATCGCTTAGAAAATTGACGACGACGAGCGCCTCTGAGTGCCGATTCCGAAAAGTGGTCATAATAGCGATTCCGATACCCTGGCGGAAAGTTATGGCCATTTTTTCCGAAGGCATGTCGGAATCCGTGCGCATCGGAAGCGCTGCCGCCCTCCGGGTGCGGAATCCGGGCGCCGGACTGGAAATCTCCGAGTCCAGCCCAGGGCCGACCGGGTCGGAGGTGCCGATTCGGAATTGGGGCTCGCGGGCGGTTCCGATCACCGGGCGAGGAAATATCCAATTTTTACCGAAGTGGTGCAAAAATCGGTGTACTAGTACACACGCCCAAATGTGGCATTTCGGGCGCCGGACTCAGAATTTCGTGAAACTGGTGTCTTCACGACCGTCTCGGAGAGACGATTCCGAAAAGTGGTCACATGAGCGATTCTGATACCCGGGCGGAAAGTTTGCCCATTTCTTCCGTTGAGGGGGGGGGAGTAATAGGTCAGGGGTGGCGAAATCGGCATTTTCGCACGCACTCATTAAGACGCGGGAAGAGCCGTCGGGTGGCGTCGATGGCGACCTTCGACCGCCGAGAAGGGCCGACTGGGGGCAGCAGCCCGCAGGGGAGCCGCTTGATCCAGGAAACGTCGCGGCAAGAAAATGCGAATCGTCGACAGGAACTGAAATTTCGGAGGCCGAAACGATGGAATTTCGACTCGAAAACGCAATCCGATCGCTTAGGTAGTCGAGTGCAACGAGCGCCTCTGAGTGCCGATTCAGAAAAGTGGTCATATGAGCGATTCCGATACCCCGGCGGAAAGTTATGGTTGTTTTACCGAAGGCGTGTTGGAATCCGTGCGCATCGGGAGCCGCTGCCGCCCTCCGGGAGCGGAATCTGGGCGCCGGACTGGAAATCTCCGAGTCCGGCCCAGGGCTGACCGGGTCAGAGCGCCGATTCGGAATTGGGGCCTCGCGGGTGGTTCCGATCACCGGGCGAGGAAATATCCACGTTTTACCGAAGTGGTGCGAAAATCGGTGTACTAGTACACATGCCCCGAGGTGGCATTTCGGGCGCCGAACTCAGAATTTCGTGAAACTGGGTCTTCACGACCGTCTCCGAGAGACGATTCCCAAAAGTGGTCACATGAGCGATTCTGATGTCCGGGCGGAAAGTTATGCTCATTTCTTCCGTAGAGGGGGGTGGGAGTAATCGGTCAGGGGTGGCGAAATCGGCCATTTTCGTGCGCACTCATTTACCACACGGGGAGGAGCCGTCGGGCGGCGGCGACGGCGACCTTCGACCGCCGAGAATACCCGACTGGGGGCCGCGGCCCCGAAGGGGAGCCGCTTGATCCAGGAAATGTCGCGGTAAAAAAATGCGAATCGTCGGCAGGAATAGAAATTTCGGAGACCGAAAGGATGGATTTTCGACTCGAAAACGCCTTCCGATCGCCTAGGCGATTAAGGGAAACAAGTGCCTCTGAGTGCCGATTCCAAAAAGTGGTCATATGAGTGATTTCGATACCCCGGCGGAAAGTTATTGCTGTTTTACCGAAGGCGTGTCGGAATTCGTATGCATCGGGAGCCGCTGCCGCCCTCCTGCAGCGGAATCCGGGCGCCGGACTGGAAATCTGCGAGTCTGCCCAGGGCCAACCGGGTCGGAGTGCCGATTCGGAATTGGGGCGTCGCGGGCGGTTCCGATCACCGGGCGAGGAAATATCCACATTTTACCGAAGTGGTGCGAAAATCGGTGTACTAGTGCACACGCCCCGAGGTGGCATTTCGGGCATCGGACTCGGAATTTCACGAAACTGGCGTCTTCACGACCGTCTCGGAGAGACGATTACGAAAAGTGGTCACATGAGCGATTCTGATACCCGGGCGGAAAGTTATGCCCATTTCTTCCTTAGAGGGGGGTGGGAGTAATCAGCCCGGGGTGGCGAAATCAGCCATTTTCGCGCGCACTCGTTTAAGACACGGGGAGGAGCCGTTGGGCGGCGTCAACGGAGACCTTCGACCGCCGAGAAGGGCCGACTGGGGGCGGCAGCCCCGCAGGGGAGCCGCTTGATCCAGGAAACGTCGCGGTAAAAAAATGCGAATCACCGGAAGGAATCGAAATTTCAGAGGCCGAAACGATGGATTTTCGACTCGAAAACGCCATCCGATCGCCTAGGCCATGAAATGCGACGAGCGCCCCTGAGTGCCGATTCCGAAAACTGGTCATATGAGCGATTCTGATACCCCGGCGGAAAGTTATGGCCGTTTGACCGAAGGTGTGTCGGAATTTGTGCGCATCGGGAGTCGCTGCCGCCCTCCGGGAGCGGAATCTGGGCGCCGGACTGGAAATCTCCGAGTCCAGCCCAGGGCCGACCGGGTCGGAGTGCCGATTCGGAATTGGGGCATCGCGGGAGGTTCCGATCACCGGGCGAGGAAATATCCACGTTTTACCGAAGTGGTGCAAAAATCGGTGTACTAGTACACACGGCCCGAGGTGGCATTTTCGGCGCCGGACTCGGAATTTCACGAAACTAACGTCTTCACGACCGTCTCGGAGAGACGATTCCGAAAAGTGGTCACACGAGCGATTCTGATATCCAGGCAGAAAGTTATGCCCATTTCTTCCGTAGAGGGGGTGGGAGTAATCGGTCAGGGGTGGCGAAATGATGGATTTTTGACTCGAAAACGGCGTCCGATCGCCTAGACAAATATGGGCGATAAGCTTCTCTGAGTGCCGATTCCGAAAAGTGGTCATATGAGCGATTCCGATACCCCGGCGGAAATTTATGGCCGTTTTACCGAAGGCGTGTCGGAATCCGTGCGCATCGGGAGCCGCTGCCGCCCTCCGGGAGCGGAATCCGGGCGCCGGACTAGAAATCCCCAAGTCCGGCCCAGAGCCGACCGGGTCAGAGTGCCGATTCGGAATTGGGGCCTCGCGGGCGGTTCCGATCACCGGGCGAGGAAATATCCACGTTTTACCAAAGTGGTGCGAAAATCGGTGTACTAGTACACACGCCCCGAGGTGGCATTTCGGGCGCCGGACTCGGAATTTAACGAAACTAGCATCCTCACGACCATCACGGAGGGACGATTCCGAAAAGTGGTCACATGAGCGATTCTGATATCCGGGCAGAAAGTTATGCCCATTTCTTCCGTAGAGGGGGGTGGGAGTAATCGGTCAGGGGTGGCGAAATCGACCATTTTCGCGCGCACTCATTTACGACGCAGGGAGGAGCCGTCGGGCGGCGTCGACGGCGACCTTCGACCGCTGAGAAGGGCTGACTTGGGGCGGCGGCCCCGCAGGGGAGCCGCTTGATCCAGGAAACGTCGCGGCAAAAAAATGCGAATCGTCGACAGGAACTAAAAGTTTGGAAGCCGAAACGATCGATTTTCGACTCGAAATGGCGTCCGATCGCCTAGACAATCGAGGGCGACGAGCGCCTCTGAGTGTCGATTCAGAAAAGTGGTCATATGAGCGATTCCGATACCCCGGCAGAAAGTTATGGCCGTTTTACCGAAGGCGTGTCGAAATCCGTGTGCATCGGGAGCCGCTGCCGCCCTCCGGGAGCGGAATCCGGGCGCCGGACTGGAAATCTCCGAGTCTGGCCCAGGGCCGACCGGGTCGGATTGCCGTTTCGGAATTGGGGCGTCGCGGGCGGTTCCGATCACCGGACGAGGAAATATCCACGTTTTACCAAAGTGGTGCAAAAATCGGTGTACTAATACACACTCCCCGAGGTGGCATTTCGGGCGACGGACTCAGAATTTCGTGATACTAGCGTCTTCACGACCGTCTCGGAGAGACGATTCTGAAAAGTGGTCACATGAGCGATTCTGATCTCCGGGCGGAAAGTTATGCCCATTTCTTCCGTAGAGGGGGGTGGGAGTAATCAGTCAGGGGTGGCGAAATCGGCCATTTTCGTGCGAACTCATTTACGACGCGGAGAGGAGCCGTCGGGCGGCGTCGACGGCGACCTTCGACCGCCGAGAAGGGCCGACTGGGGCGCTGGCCCCGCAGGAGAGCCGCTTGATCTAGGAAATGTCACGGCAAAAAAATGCAAGTCGCCGGCAGGAATCGAAATTTTGGAGGCCGAAACGATGGATTTTAGACTCGAAAACGCCATCCGATCGCCTAGGCGAGCAATAGAGACGAGAGCCTCTGAGTGCCGATTCCGAAAAGTGATCATATGAGCAATTCCGATACCCCGAGGGAAAGTTATGGTCGTTTTACCGAAGGCGTGTCGGAATCCGTGCACATCGAGAGCCGTTGCCGCCCTCCGGGGGCGGAATCCGAGCGCCGGACTAGAAATCTCCGAGTCTGGCCCAGGGCCGATCGGGTCAGAGTGCGGATTCGTAATTGGGGCCTCGCGGGCGGTTCCGAACATCGGGCGAGGAAATATCCACGTTTTACCGAAGTGGTGCAAAAATCGGTGTACTAGTACACAAGCCCCGAGGTGGCATTTCAGGCGCCGGACTCGGAATTTCACGAAACTAGCGTCTTCACAACCGTCTCGGAGAGGCGATTACGAAAAGTGATCACATGAGCGATTCTGATACCCGGGCGGAAAGTTATGCCCATTTCTTCCGTAGAGGGGGGTGGGAGTAATCGGTCAGGGGTGGCGAAATCGGCCATTTTCGCGCACACTCATTTACGACGCGGGGAGGAGCCGTCGGGCGGCGTCGACGGCGACCTTCGACCGCCGAGAAGGGCTGACTGGGGGCGACGGCCCCGCAGGGGAGCCGCCTGATCCAGGAAACGTCGCGGCAAAAAAATACGAATCGTCTGCAGGAACTGACATTTCGGAGGCCGAAACGATGGATTTTTGACTCGAAAACGGCGTCTGATTGCCTAGACAATCGAGGCCGACGAGTGCCTCTGAGTGCCGATTCCGAAAAGTGGTCATATGAGCAATTCCGATACCCCGGCGGAAAGTTATGGCCGTTTTACCGAATCTGTGTCAGAATCCGTGCGCATCGGAAGCCGCTGCCGCCCTCAGGGAGCGGAATCCGGTCGCTGGACTGGAAATCTGCTAGTCCAGCCCAGGGCCGACCGGGTAGGAGTGCCGATTCGGAATTGGGGCCTCGCGGGCGGTTCCGATCACCGGGCGAGGAAATATCCACGTTTTACCGAAGTGGTACGAAAATCAGTGTAATAGTACACACGCCCCGAGGTTGCATTTCGGGCGCCAGACTCAGAATTTCGTGAAACTGGTGTCTTCACGACCGTCTCGGAGAGACGATTCCGAAAATTGGTCACATGAGCGATTCTGATACCCGGGCGGAAAGTTATGCCCATTTCTTCCGTAGAAGGGGGGTGGGAGCAATCGGTCAGGGGTGGAGAAGCCGGCCACTTTCGCGCGCACTCATTTACGACGCAAGGAGGAGCCGTCGGGCGGCGTCGACGGAGACCTTCGACTGCCGAGAAGGGCCGACTGGGGGCGGCGGCCCCACAAGGGAGCCTCTTGATCAAGGAAATGTCACGGCAAAAAAATGTGAATCGCCGGCAGGAACCGAAATTTCGGAGGCCGAAACGAGGGATTTTCAACTCGACAACGGCGTCCGATCGCCTAGGCAACCAAGGGCGACGAGTGCCTCTGAGTGTCGATTCCGAAAAGTGGTCATATAAGCAATTCCGATACCCCGACGGAAAGTTATGGCCATTTTACCGAAGGCGTGTCGGAATCCGTGCGCATCGGGAGCCGCTGCCGCCCTCCGGGAGCGAAACCCGGCGTAGGACTAGAAATCTCCGAGTCCGGCCCAGGGCCGACTGGGTCGGAGTTTCGATTCGGAATTGGGGCCTCACGGGCGGTTCCGATCACCGGGCGAGGAAATATCCACGATTTTACCGAAGTGGTGCGAAAATCGGTGTACTAGTACAAACGCCCGGACGTGGCATTTCGGGCGCCAGACTCGAAATTTCGCAAAACTAGCGTCTTCACGACCGTCCCGGAGAGACGATTCTGAAAAGTGGTCACATGAGCGATTCTGATACCAGGGCGGAAAGTTATGCCCATTTCTTCCGTAGAGGGGGGTGGGAGTAATCGGTCAGGGGTGGCGAAATCGGCCATTTTTGCGCACACTCGTTTACGACGCGGGGAGGAGCCGTCGGGCGGCGTCGACAGCGACCTTCGACCGCCGAGAAGGGCCGACTGGGGGCGGCGGCCCCGCAGGGGGCCGCTTGATCTAGGAAAAGTCGCAGCAAAAAAATGCGAATCACCGGCAGGAATTGAAATTTTGGAAACCGAAACGATGGATTTTCGAATCGTAAACGCCATCCGATCGCCTAGGCAATAGAGGGCGATGAGCGCCTCTGAGTGCCAATTCCGAAAAGTTTTCATATGAGCGATTCTGATACCCCGGTGGAAAGATATGTCCGTTTTACCGAAGGCGTGTCGGAATCTGTGCGCATCGGGAGCCGCTGCCGCCCTCCGGGAGCGGAATCTGGGCGTAGGACTGGAAATCTCCGAGTCCGTGCCAGGGCCGACCGGATCGGAGTGCCGATTCAGAATTGGGGCATCGTGGGCGGTTCCGATTCCCAGGCGAGGAAATATCCACGTTTTACCGAAGTGGTGCGAAAATCGGTGTACTAGTACACACTCGCCGAGGTGGCATTTCGGGCGCCGGACTCGGAATTTCGCAAAACTAGCGTCTTCACGACCGTCTCGGAGAGACGATTCTGAAAAGTGGTCACATGAGCGATTCTGATACCCGGGCGGAAAGTAATGCCCATTTCGTCCGTAGAGGGGGGTGGGAGTAATCGGTCAGGGGTGGCGAAATCGGACATTTTCGCGCGCACTCGTTTACGACGCGGGGAGGAGCCGTCGGGTGGCGTCGACGGTGACCTTCGACCGCCGAGAAGGGTCGACTGGGGGTGGCGGCCCCACAGGGGGGCCGCTTGATCTAGGAAAAGTTGCAGCAAAAAAATGCGAATCACCGGCAGGAATTGATATTTTGGAGGCCGAAACAATGGATTTTCGACTCGAAAACGCCATCCGATCGCCTAGGCAATAGAGGGCGACGAGCGCCTCTGAGTGCCAATTCTGAAAAGTTTTCATATGAGCGATTCTGATACCCTGGAAGAAAGTTATGGCCGTTTTACAGAAGACGTGTCGGAATCTGTGCGCATCAGGAGCCGCTGCCGCCCTCCGGGAGCGGAATCCGGGAGCCGGACTGGAAATCTCCGAGTCCGGCCCAGGGCCGATCGGGTCGGAGTGCCGATTCGGAATTGGGGCATCGCGGGCGGTTCCGATCACCGGGCGAGGAAATATCCACGTTTTACCGAAGTGGTGCAAAAATCGGTGTACTAGTACACACACCCCGAGTTGGCATTTCGGGCGCCGGACACGGAATTTCGCGAAAATGGCGTCTTCTCGACCGTCTCGGAGAGACGATTTTGAAAAGTGGTCACATGAGCGATTCTAATATCCGGGCGGAAAGTTATGCCCATTTCTTCCGTAGAGGGGGGTGGGAGTAATCGGTCAGAGGTGGCGAAATCAGCAATTTTCGCGCGCACTCGTTTACGACGCGGGAAGGAGCCATCGGGCGGCGCCGACGGCGACCTTGGACCGCCGAGAAGGGTCGACTGGGGCGGAGGCCCCGCAGGGGAGCCGCTTGATCCAGGAAACGTCGCGGCAAAAAAATGCGAATCACCGGAAGGAATTGAAATTTTAGAGGCCGAAACGATGGATTTTCGACTCGAAAACGTCATCCGATCGCCTAGGCAGTAAAGGGCGACGAGCGCCTCTAAGTGTCGATTCCAAAAAGTGGTCATATGAGCGATTCCGATACCCCGAGGGAATGTTATGGCCGTTTTACCGAAGGCGTGTCGGAATCCGTGCTCATCGGAAGCCGCTGCCGCCCTCCGAGAGCGGAATCCGGGCGCCGGACTGGAAATCTCCAAGTCCGGCCCAGGGCCGACCGGGTCGGAGTGCCGATTCAGAATTGGGGACTCGCAGGCGGTTCCGATCACCGGACGAGGAAATATCCATGTTTTACCGAAGTGGTGCGAAAATCGGTGTACTAATACACACACCCCGAGGTTGCATTTCGGGTGCCGGACTCGGAATTTCGCGAAATTGTCGTCTTCTCGACCGTCTCGGAGAGACGATTCCGAAAAGTGGTCACATGAGCGATTCTGATATTCGAGCGGAAAGTTATGCCCATTTCTTCCGTTGAGGGGGGTGGGAGTAATCGGTGAGGGGTGGCGAAATAAGCCATTTTCGCGTGCACTCGTTTACGACGCGGGGAGGAGCCGTCGGGCGACGTCGACGGCGACCTTCGACTGACGAGATGGGCCGACCGGTGGCGGCGGCCCCGCAGGGGAGCCGCTTGATCCAGGAAACATCGCGGCAAAAAAATGCAAATCACCGGCAGGAATCGAAATTTCGAAGGCCGAAACGATGGATTTTCGACTCGAAAACGCCATCCGATCGCCTAGACAATCAAGAGTGACGAGCGCCTTTGAGTGCCGATTCCGAAAAGTGGTCATATGAGCGATTCCGATACCCCGGCGGAAATTATGGCCGTTTTACCGAAGGCGTGTCGGAATCCGTACGAATCGGGAGCCGCTGCCGCCCTCCGGGAGCGGAATCCGGGCGCCGGATTGGAAATCTCCGAGTCCGGCCCAGGGCCGACCGGGTCGGAGTGCCGATTCAGAATTGGGGCATCGCGGGCGGTTCCGATCACCGGGCGAGGAAATATCCATGTTTTACCGAAGTGGTGCGAAAATCGGTGTACTAGTACACACGCCCCGAGGTGGCATTTCGGGCATCAAACTCGGAATTTCGCAAAATTGGCGTCTTCTCGACCGTCTAGGAGAGACGATTCCGAAAAGTGGTCACATGAGCGATTCTGATACCCGGGCGCAAAGTTATGCCCATTTCTTCCGTAGAGGGGGGTGGGAGTAATCGGTCAGGGGGGGCGAAATCGGCCATTTTCGCGCGCACTCATTTACGACGCGAGGAGGAGCCTTCGGGCGGCGTCGACGACGACCATCGACCGTCGAGAAGGGCCGACTGGGGGCGGCAGCCCCACAGGGGAGTGGCTTGATCCAGGAATCGTCGCGGCAAAAAAATGCGAATCGCCGGCAGGAACCAAAATTTCGGAGGTCGAAACGATGGATTTTCGACTCGAAATTGGCGTCCGATCACTTAGGAAGTAAAGGGCGACGATTGCCTCTGAGTGCCGATTCCAAAAAATGGTTATATGTGCGATTCTGATAACCGGTGGAAATTTATGGCCGTTTTACCGAAGGCGTGTCGGAATCCGTGCGCATCGGGAGCCGCTGCCGCCCTCCGGGAGCGGAATCCGGGCCTAGGACTGGAAATCTCCGAGTCTGGCCCAGGGCTGACCGGGTAGAAGTGCTGATTTGGAATTGGGGCCTCGCGGGCGGTTCCGATCACCGGGCGAGGAAATATCCAAGTTTTACCGAAGTGGTGCGAAAATCGGTGTACTAGTACACACAGCCCGAGATGGCATTTCGGGCGCCGGACTCAGAATTTCACAAAGCTGGTGTCTTCACGACCGTCTCGGAGAGGCGATTCCGAAAAGTGGTCACATGAGCGATTCTGATACCCGGGCGGAAAGTTATGCTCATTTCTTCCGTAGAGGAGGGTGAGAGTAATCGGTCAGGGGTGGCGAAATCAGCCATTTTCGCGCGCACTCGTTTACGACGTGGGGAGGAGCCGTCGGGCGGCGTCGACGGCGACCTTCGACCGCCGAGAAGGGCCGACTGGGGGCGGCGGCCCCGCAGGGGAGCCGCTTGGTCTAGGAAACGTCGCAGCAAAAAAATGTGAATCACCGGCAGGAATCAAAATTTTGGAGGCCGAAACGATGGATTTTCGACTCGAAAACACCATCCGATCGCCTAGGCAATTGCGGGGCGACGAGCGTCTCTGAGTGCCGATTCCGAAAAGTGGTCATATGAGCGATTCCGATACCCCGGCGGAAAGTTATGGCCGTTTTACCGAAGGCGTGTCGGAATCTGTACGCATCAGGAGCCGCTGCCGCCCTCCGGGAGCGGAATCCGGGCGCCGGACTCGAAATCTCCGAGTCCGGCCCAGGGCCGACCGGGTCAGAGTGCCGATTCGGAATTGGGGCATCGCGGGGGGTTCCGATCACCGGGCGTGGAAATATCCACATTTTACCGAAGTGGTGCGAAAATCGGTGTACTAGTACACACACCCCGAGTTGGCATTTCGGGCGTCGGACGCGGAATTTCTCGAAAATAGCGTCTTCTCGACCGCTCGGAGAGACGATTCCGAAAAGTGGTCACATGAGCGATTCTGATATCCGGGCGGAAAGTTATGCCCATTTCTTCCGTAGAGGGGGGTGGGAGTAATCGGTCAGGGGTGGAGAAATCAGCAATTTCGCGCGCACTCGTTTACGACGCGGGGAGGAGCCGTCGGGCGGCGCCAACGGCGACCTTGGACCGCCGAGAAGGTCCGACTGGGGCGGCGGCCCCGCAGAGGAGCCGCTTGATCCAGGAAACGTCGCGGCAAAAAAATTCGAATCATCGGCAGGAATTGAAATTTTGGAGGCCAAAACGATGGATTTTCGACTCGAAAACGCCATCCGATCGCCTAGGCAGTATCACGCGACGAGCGCCTCTGAGTGCCGATTCCTAAAAGTGGTCATATGAGCGATTCTGATACCCCGACGGAAAGTTATGGCTGTTTTACCGAAGGCGTGTCGGAATCCGTGCGCATCGGGAGCCTCTGCCGCCCTCCGGGAGCGGAATCTGGGCGCAACTGGAAATCTCCAAGTCCGGCCCATGGCCGACCGGGTCGGAGTGCCGATTCAGAATTGGGGACTCGCAGGCGGTTCCGATCACCGGGCGAGGAAATATCCATGTTTTATCGAAGTGATGCGAAAATCGGTGTACTAATACACACACCCCGACGTTGCATTTCGGGTGCCGGACTCGGAATTTCGCAAAACTGGCGTCTTCTCGACCGTCTCGGAGAGACGATTCCGAAAAGTGGTCACATGAGCGATTCTGATATCCGAGTGGAAACTTATGCCCATTTCTTCCGTTGAGGGGGGTGGGAGTAATCGGTGAGGGGTGGCGAAATCAGCCATTTTCGCGCGCACTCGTTTACGACGCGGGGAGGAGCCGTCGGGCGACGTCGACGGCGACCTTCGACTGCCGAGATGGGCCGACTGGGGGCGGCGGCCCCGCAGGGGAGCCGCTTTATCCAGGAAACATCGCGGCAAAAAAATGCGAATCACTGGCAGGAATCGAAATTTCGGAGGCCGAAACGATGGATTTTCGACTAGAAAACGCCATCCGATCGCCTAGACATTAGGGGAGACGAGCACCTCTAAGTGCCGATTCTAAAAAGTGGTCATATGAGCGATTCCGATACCCCGACAGAAAGTTATGGCCGTTTTACCGAAGGTGTGTCGGAATCCGTGCGCATCGGGAGCCGCTGCCGCCCTCCGGGAGCGGAATCTTGACGCCGGACTGGAAATCTCCGAGTCCGGCCCAGGGCCGACCGAGTCGGATTGCCAATTCGGAATTGGGGACTCGCAGGCGGTTCCGATCACCGGGCGAGGAAATATCCACGTTTTACCGAAGTGGTGCGAAAACAGTGTAGTAGTACACACGCCCCGAGGTTGCATTTCGGGAGCCAGACTCGGAATTTTGTGAAACTAGCGTCCTCACGACCGTCTCGGAGAGACGATTCCGAAAAGTGGTCACATGAGCGATTCTGATACCCGGGCGGAAAGTTATGCCCATTTCTTCCGTAGAGGGGGGTGGGAGTGATCGATCAGGGGTGGCGAAATCGGCCATTTTCGCGCGCACTCATTCACGACGTGAGGAGGAGCCGTCGGGCGGCGTCGACGGCGACCATCGACCTCCGAGAAGGGCCGACTGGGGGCGGCGGCCCCACAGGGGAGCCGCTTGATCCAGGAAATGTCACGGCAAAAAATGCGAATCGCCGGTAGGAACCAAACTTTCGGAGGCCAAAACGATGGATTTTCGACTCGAAAACGGCGTCCGATCACCTTGGAAATGGAGGGTGGTGAAGAGCGCCTCTGAGTGTCGATTCAGAAAAGTGGTCACATAAGCAATGCCGATGCCCGTGCGGAAAGTTATGCCCAATTCTTTCGATGGAGTGGGAATTAACCGGATGGGGTGACTATATCGGCGATGTTCGGGCACCCATATCCACGACCTGGGGAGAGATCTCGCGTCGAGTTGAACACGACTTCCGATTGCTGTGACTGGTCGGCTCCGCGTGTGGGCTCCGCCAGCGATTTGCATAATCGAGGGAGTCGCTATTGCCAAAAAAACCTTGTAATAGGGGAGATCGTCGGCTAGAATCGCAATTTCAGAGTGCAAAACAAAGGATTTTCAACCCCGAAATGACGTCTTATGGCCTAAGGCAACAAGGGTGCGTCGAGCGCCCCTGAGTGCCGATTCCGAATTGGGGTCTTATATGCGATTCCGATAACCGAGCGAAAAGTTATGCCTGTTTGAGCGAAGCGGTGTCCGTATGCGATCGCATCGGCAGGCTGCGACCGTGCTCCCGGAGAGGAATTTGGGTGCCGGACCGGAAAACTCCTAATGCCACCATTTACAGACCGGGTCGAAGTGCCGATTCTGAATAGGGGCTCGCGGGCGGTTCCGACCCCCGGTTGAATAAATATCCGCGTCCGACCGGGGGTACGACAGCTGTGTACTAGTACACACGCTCCGGGAGAAAATTTTGGCCCCGGAACGGCATAGCGAAACCAGGCCTTGTCTACCGTCTCGGAGTGCCGATTCTGAATTGTGGTCACATAAGCGATTCCAATGCCCGTGGAAGGTTATGCCAATTCTTTCGCTGAAGGGGTGGAATAAACCGGAGGGGTGTGACTATATCGGCGATGTTCGGGCACCCATATCCACGACCTGGAGAGGAGATCTCGCGTCGAGTTGAACACGACTTCCGATCGCTATGATTGGGCGGCTCCGCGTGTGGGCTCCGCCAGCGATTTGCGTAATCGAGGGAGTCGCTACTGCCAAAAAAACCTTTGAATAGGGGAGATCGTTGGCTAGAATCGCAATTTCAGAGTGCGAAACGAAGGATTTTCGACCTCGAAACGACGTCTTATGACCTAAAGCTTTAAGGAGTCGTCGAGCGCCCCTGAGTGCCGATTCCGAATTGGGGTCTTATAAGCGATTCCGATAACCGAGCGAAAAGTTATGCCTGTTTGAGCGAAGCGGTGTCCGTATGCGATCGCATCGACAGCCTGCGACCGCGCTCACGGAGAGGAATTTGGGTGCCGGACCGGAAATCTCTGAATGCCACCATTTACCGACCGGGTCGAAGTGCCGATTCTGAATAGGGACCTCGCGGGCGGTTCCGACCCCCGGTTGAATAAATATCCGCGTCTGACCGGAGGGTACGACAGTCTGTGTACTAGTACACACGCTCCGGGAGAAATTTTGGCCCCGGAACGGAATTCCGCGAAACCAGCGCCTTGTCTACCGTCTCGGAGTGCCGATTCTGAATTGTGGTCACATAAGCGATTCCGATGCCCGTGCGGAAGGTTATGCCCAATTCTTTCGCTGAAGGGGTGGGAATAAACCGGAGGGGGTGACTATATCGGCGATGTTCGGGCACCCATATCCACGACCTGGAGAGGAGATCTCGCGTCGAGTTGAACACGACTTCCGATCGCTATGACTGGGCGGCTCCGCGTGTGGGCTCCGCCAGCGATTTGCGTAATCGAGGGAGTCGCTACTGCCAAAAAAACCTTTGAATAGGGGAGATCGTCGGCTAGAATCGCAATTTCGGAGTGCGAAACGAAGGATTTTCGACCTCGAAATGACGTCTTATGGCCTAAAGCTTTAAGGAGTCGTCGAGCGCCCCTGAGTGCCGATTCCGAATTGGGGTCTTATAAGCGATTCCGATAACCGAGCGAAAAGTTATGCCTGTTTGAGCGAAGCGGTGTCCGTATGATCGCATCGACAGCCTGCGACCGCGCTCACGGAGAGGAATTTGGGTGCCGGACCGGAATCTCTGAATGCCACCATTTACCGACCGGGTCGAAGTGCCGATTCTGAATAGGGGCCTCGCGGCGCGGTTCCCCCCGTCGAATAAATATCCGCATCCGACCGGAGGGTACTACCAGTCGTGTACTAGTACACACCGCTGGGGAATTTTTGGCCCCGAAACGGAATTCCGTGAAACTAGCTCCTTGTCGACCGTCTCGGAGTGCCGATTCCGAATTTTGGTCACATAACAATTTATGATGCCCGTGCGGAATTATGCCCAATTCTTTTGCTGTGGGGTGGGAATAAACCGGATGGGGTGACTAATCGGCGATGTTCGGGCACCCTTATCCACGACCTGAGGAGGAGATCTCGCGTGGAGTTGAACACGACTTTCGATCGCTGTGACTGGGTGGCTCCGCGTGTGGCTCCGCCAGCGATTCGCGTAATCGAGGGAGTCGTTACTGCCAAAAAAACCTTTGATTCGGGGAGATCGTAGGCTAGAATCGCAAATTCAGTGTTCGAAAAGAAGGATTTTCGACCCCGAAATGATGTCTTATGGCCTGTGGCAATAAGGGGGCGTCGAACGCCTCTGAGTGCTGATTCCGATATGGGTCTTATAAGCGATTCCGATAACCGAGCGAAAAGTTATGCCTGTTGAGCGAAGCGGTGTCCGTATGCGATCGCATCGACAGCCTGCGACCGCGCTCACGGAGAGGAATTTGGGTGCCGGACCGGAAATCTCTGAATGCCACCATTTACCGAACCGTGTCGAAGTGCGATCTGAATAGGGACCTCGCGGGCGGTTCCGCCCCCGTTGAATAAATATCCGCGTCTGACCGGGGGTACGACAGTCTGTGTACTAGTACACACGCTCCGGAGAAATTTTGGCCCCGGAACGGAATTCCGCGAAACCAGCGCCTTGTCTACCGTCTCGGAGTGCCGATTCTGAATTGTGGTCACATAAGCGATTCCGATGCCCGCGGAAGGTTATGCCCAATTCTTTCGCTGAAGGGTGGGAATAAACCGGAGGGGGTGACTATATCGGCGATGTTCGGCACCCATATCCACGACCTGGAGAGGAGATCTCGCGTCGAGTTGAACACGACTTCCGATCGCTATGACTGGGCGGCTCCGCTGTGGGCTCCGCCAGCGATTTGCGTAATCGAGGGAGTCGCTACTGCCAAAAAACCTTTGAATAGGGGAGATCGTCGGCTAGAATCGCAATTTCGGAGTGCGAAACGAAGGATTTTCGACCTCTCGACGACGTCTTTATGCCTAAAGCTTAAGGAGTCGTCGAGCGCCCTTGAGTGCCGATTCCGAATGGGGTCTTATAAGCTATTCCGATAACCGAGCGAAAAGTTTATGCCTGTTTGAGCGAAGCGGTGTCCGTATGCGATCGCATCGACAGCCTGCGATCGCGCTCACGGAGAGGAATTTGGGTGCTGGACCGGAAATCTCTGAATGCCACCATTTACCGACCGGGTCGAAGTGCCGATTCTGAATAGGGGCCTCGCGGGCGGTTCCGACCCCCGGTCGAATAAATATCCGCATCCGACCGGAGGGTACGGCAGTCGGTGTACTAGTACACACGCTCCGGGGGGAATTTTGGCCCCGAAACGGAATTCCGTGAAACTAGCTCCTTGTCGACCGTCTCGGAGTGCCGATTCCGAATTTTGGTCACATAAGCAATTATGATGCCCGTGCGGAATGTTATGCCCAATTCTTTTGCTGTTGGGGTGGGAATAAACCGGATGGGGTGACTATATCGGCGATGTTCGGGCACCCTTATCCACGACCTGAGGAGGAGATCTCGCGTGGAGTTGAACACGACTTCCGATCGCTGTGACTGGGTGGCTCCGTGTGTGGGCTCCGCCAGCGATTCGCGTAATCGAGGGAGTCGTTACTGCCAAAAAACCTTTGATTAGGGGAGATCGTAGGCTAGAATCGCAAATTCAGTGTTCGAAATGAAGGATTTTCGACCCCGAAATGATGTCTTATGGCCTATGGCAATAAGGGGGCGTCGAGCGCCTCTGAGTGCTGATTCCGAATATGGGTCTTATAAGCGATTCCGATAACCGAGCGAAAAGTAATGCCTATTTGAGCGAAGCGGTGTCCGTATGCGATCGCATCGGCAGCCTGCGACCGCGCTCCCGGAGAGGAATTTGGGCCCCGGACCGGAAATCTCTGAATGAGACCATTTATCAACAGGGTCGAAGTGTCGATTCTGAATTGGGGCCTCGCAGGCGGTTCTGACCCCCGGTCAAATAAATATCTACGTCCGACCGGAGGGTACGGCAGTCGGTGTACTAGTACACACGCTCCGGGGGGGATTTTGGCCCCGGAACGGAATTCCGCGAAACCAGCTCCTTGTCGACCGTCTCGGAGTGCCGATTCCGAAATGTGGTCACATAAGCGATTCCGATGCCCATGCGGAAAGTTATGCCCAATTCTTTCGCTGAAGGGGTGGGAATAAACCGGAGGGGGTGACTATATCGGTGATGTTCGGGCACCCATATCCACGACCTGGGGAGGAGATCTCGCGTCGAGTTGAACACGACTTCCGATCGCTGTGACTGGGCGGCTCCGCGTGTGGGCTCCGCCAGCGATTCGCGTAATCGAGGGAGTCGCTACTGCCAAAAAACCTTGGAATAGGGGAGATCGTCAGCTAGAATCGCAATTTCGGAGTGCAAAAAGAAGGATTTTTGACCCCGAAACGACGTCTTATGGCCTAAGGCATAAGGGGGAATCGAGCGCCCCTGAGTGCCGATTCCGAATTGGGGTCTTAAAAGTGATTCTGATAACCGAGCGAAAAGTTATGCCTGTTTGAGCGAAGTGGTGTCCGTATGCGATCGCATCGGCAGCCTGCGACCGCGCTCCCGGAGAGGAATTTGGGTGCCGGACCGGAAATCTCCGAATGCGACCATTTACAGACCGGGTCGAAGTGCCGATTCTGAATTGGGGCCTCGCGGGCGGTTCCGACCCCCGGTCGAATAAATATCCGTATCCAACCAGAGGGTACGGCAGTCGGTGAACTAGTACACACGCTCCGGGCGGAATTTTGGCCCCGAAATGGAATTCCGCCAAACCAGCGCCTTGTCGACCGTCTCGGAGTGCCGATTCCGAATTGTGGTCACATAAGCGATTCCGATGCTCGTGCGGAAAGTTATGCCCAATTCCTTCGCTGAAGGGGTGGGAATAAACCGGATCGGGTGACTATATCGGCGATGTTCGGGCACCCATATCAACGACCTTGGGAGGATATCTCGCGTTGAGTTGAACACGACTTACGATCGCTGTGACTGGGCGGCTCCGCGTGTGGGCTCCGCCAGCGATTTGCGTAATTGAGGGAGTCGCTACTGCCAAAAAACCATAGAATAGGGGAGATCGTCGGCTAGAATCGCAATTTTGGAGTGCAAAATGAAGGATTTTAGACCCCTAAACGACGTCTTATAGCCTATGGAAATAAGGGGATGTCAAGCGTCCCTGAGTGCCGATTCCGAATTGGGGACTTATAAGTGATTCCGATAACCGAGCGAAAAGTTATGCCTGTTTGAGCGAAGCGGTGTCCGTATGCGATCGCATCGGCAGCCTGCGATCACGCTCCCGGAGAGGAATTTGGGTGCCGGACCGGAAATCTCCGAATGCGACCATTTACCGACCGGGTCGATTTGCCGATTTTGAATTGGGGCCTCGCGGGCGGTTCCGACACCTTGTCGAATAAATATCCGCGTCCGACCGGAGGGTACGGCAGTCGTGTACTAGTACACACGCTCCGGGGGGAATTTTGGCCCCGGAACGGAATTCCGCGAAACCAGCGCCTTGTCGACCGTCACAGAGTGCCGATTCTGAATTGTGGTCGCATAAGCGATTCTGATGCCCGTGCGGAAAGTTATGCCCAATTCTTTCGCTGAAGGGGTGGGAATAAACCGGAGGGGGCGACTATATCGGCGATGTTCGGGCACCCATATCCACGACCTGGGGAGGAGATCTCGCGTCGAGTTGAACACGACTTCCGATCGCTGTGACTGGGCGGTTCCGCGTGTGGGCTCCGCCAGTGATTCGCGTAATCGAGGGAGTCGCTACTGCCAAAAAACCATGGAATAGGGGGAGATCGTTGGCTAGAATCGCAATTTCGGAGTGAGAAATGGAGGATTTTTGACCCCGAAACGACTTCTTATAGCCTGAGGCAAAAAGGGGGCGTCGAGCGCCCCTGAGTGCCAATTCCGAATTGGGGTCTTATAAGTGATTCCGATAATCGAGCAAAAAGTTGTGACTATTTGAGCGAAGCGGTGTCTGTATGCGATCGCATCGGCAGCAAGCGACTGTGCTCCCGGAGAGGAATTTGGGTGCCAGATCGGAAATCTCGAATGCACAATTTACCGACGGTCGAAGTGCTGATTCTGAATTGGGGCTCGCGGGCGGTTACGACCCGGAGTATAAATATCAGTACCGACCGGAGGGTACGGCAGTCGGTGTACTAGTACACACGCTCCGGGGGGAATTTTGGCCCCGGAATGGAATTCCGAAAACCAGCGCCTTGTGGAACGATCCGGAGTGCCGATTCCGAATTGTAGTCAAAAGCGATTCGATACCCGTGCGGAAAGTTATGCCCAATTCATTCGCTAAAGGGGTGGGAATAAATCGGAGGGGGTGACTATATCGGCGATGTTCGGGCACCCATATCCAAGACCTGGGAGGAGATTTGTGTCGAGTTGAACACGACTTCCGATCGTTGTGACTGAGCGGCTCCGCGTGGGGCTCCGCCAGCGATTCGCGTAATCGAGGGAGTCGCTACTGCCAAAAAACCTTGGAATAGGGGAGATCGTCGGCTAGAATCGTAATTTCGTAGTGCGAAACGAAGGATTTTCAACCCCAAAACGATGTCTTATGGCCTATGGCAATAAGGGAACATCGAGCGCCTCTGAGTGCTGATTCCGAATATAGGTTATAAGCGATTCCGATAAACGAGCGAAAAGTTATGCCTATTTGAGCGAAGCGTGTCGTATGCGATCGCATCGGCAGCCTGCGACCGCGCTCACGGAGAGGAATTTGGGCGCCGGACCGGAAATCTCCGAATGCGCCATTTACCGATCGCGTCGAAGTTGCCGATTCTGAATTGGGGCTCGCGGGCAGTTCCAACCCGGTCGAATAAATATCCGCATCCGACCGGAGGTTACGGTAGTCGGTGTACTAGCACACACGCTTTGGGGGGGGGGGGGGGATTTTTGCCCCGAAAGGAATTCCGCGAAACCAGCGCCTTATCGACCGTCTCGGAGTGTCGATTCCGAATTGTGGTCACATAAGCAATTCCGATGCCAGTGCGGAAAGTTATGCCCAATTCTTTCGTTGAAGGGTGGGAATAAACCGGATGGGGTGACTATATCGGCGATGTTCGGGCACCCATATCCATGATCTAGGGAGGAGATCTCGCGTCGAGTTGAACACGACTTCCGATCGCTGTGACTGGGCGGCTCCACGTGTGGGCTCCGCCAGCGATTCGCGTAATCGAGGGAATCACTACTGCCAAAAAACCTTGGAATATGAGAGATCGTCGGCTAGAATCACAATTTTGGAGTGCGAAACGAAGGAATTTCGACCCGAACACGACGTCTTATGGCCTGAGGAAATAAAAGGGGCGTCGAGCACCTGAGTGCCGATTCCGAATTGGGGTCTTATAAGCGATTCCGATACCCGAGAGAAAAGTTCTGCCTGTTTGAGCGAAGCGGTGTCCGTATGCATCGCATCGCAGCCGTGACGCGCTCCCGGAGAGGAATTTGGGTTCCGAACCGGAAATCTCCGAATGCGACCATTACCGACCGGGTCGAAGTGCCGATTCTGAATGGGGCCTCGCGGGCGGTTCCGACCCGGGTCGAATAAATATCCGCGTCCGACCGGGGGTACGGCAGTTGTGTGGTAGTACACACGCTCCGGGGGGGATTTTGGCCGCGGAACGGAATTCCGAGAAACCAGTGCCTTGACGACTGTCTCGGAGTGCTGATTCCGAATTGTGTGTCACATAAGCGATTCCGATTCCCGTGCGGAAAGTTATGCCCAATTCTTTCGCTGAAGGGGTGGGAATAAACCGGAGGGGGTGACTATATCGGCGATGTTTGGGCACCCATATCCACGACCTGGGGGAGATCTCGCGTCGAGTTGAACATGACTTCGATCACTGTGACTGGGCGGCTCCACGTGGGGCTTCGCCAGCGATTCGCGTAATCGAGGGAGTCGCTACTGCCAAAAAACCTTGGAATAGGGGAGATCGTCGGCTAGAATCACAATTTCAGAGTGCGAAATGAAGGATTTTTGACCCCGAAACGACGTCTTATGGCCTGTAGAAATAAAGGGACATCGAGCGCCTCTGAGTGCTGATTCCGAATATGGGTCTTATAAGCGATTCCGATAACCGAGCGAAAAGTTATGCCTATTTGAGCGAAGCGGTGTCCGTATGCGATCGCATCGGCAAACTGCGACCGCACTCCCGAGAGGAATTTGGGCGCGAACCGGAAATCTCCGAATGCGACCATTTACCGACGGGTCGAAGTGCCGATTCTGAATTGGGGCCTCGCGGGCAGGTCCAACCCCGGTCGAATAATATTGCGTCCGACCGGAGGGTACGGTAGTCGGTGTGTCTAGCACACACGCTCCGGGGGGGATTTGGGCCCCATAACGGAATTCCGCGAAACCAGCGCCTTGTCGACCGTCTCGGTGTGCCGATTCGAATTGTGGTCGATAAGCGATTCGATGCCGTGCGGAATTTTATGCTCAATTCTTTCGCTGAAGGGGAGGGAATAAACCAGAGGGGGTGACTATATCGGCGATGTTCGGGCACCCATATAAACGACTTGGGGAGGAGATCTCGCATCGAGTGAACAGGACTTCCGATCCTGTGACTGGACGGCTCCACGTGTGGGCTCGCCAGCGATTCGCGCAATCAAAGGAGAGTACTGCCAAAAAAACATTGGAATAGGGGAGATCGTCGGCTAGAATCATAATTTTGGAGTGCGAAACGAAGGATTTTCGACCACGAAACGACGTCTTATGGCTTGAGGAAATATTGGGGCGTAGAGCGCCCCTGAGCGCGATTCCGAATTGGGGTCTTATAAGCGATTCCGATACCCGAGCGAAAAGTTATGCCTGTTTGAACGAAGCGCTGTCCGTATGCGATCGCATCGGCAGCCTGCGACCGCGCTCCGGAGAGGAATTTGGGCGCCGGACCGGAAATCTCCGAATGCGACCATTTAGCGATCGCGTCGAAGTGCCGATTCTGAATTGGGGCCTCGCGGGCAGTTCCAACCCCGGTCGAATAAATATCCGCATCCGACCGAAGGTTACGGTAGTCGGTGTACTAGCACACACGCTCCGGGGGGGGGGGGGGTTTGCCCCGAAACGGAATTCCGCGAAACCAGGCCTTATCGACCGTCTCGGAGGAGTGTCGATTCCGAATTGTGGTCACATAAGCGATTCCGATGCCCGTGCGGAAAGTTATGCCCAATTCTTTCGTTGAAGGGGTGGGAATAAACCGGATGGGGTGACTATATCGGCGATGTTTGGGCACCCATATCCACGACCTGGGGAGGAGATCTCGCGTCGAGTTGAACACGACTACCGATCGCTGTGACTAGGCGGCTCCACGTGTGGGCTCCGCCAGCGATTCGCGTAATCGAGGGAATCGCTACTGCCAAAAAACCTTGGAATAGGAGAGATCGTTGGCTAGAATCACAATTTTGGAGTGCGAAACGAAGGATTTTCGACCCCGAAACGACGTCTTATGGCCTGAGGAAATAAGGGGGCGTCGAGCGCCCCTGAGTGCCGATTCCGAATTGAGGTCTTATAAGCGACTCCGATACCCGAGCGAAAAGTTCTGCCTGTTTGAGCGAAGCGGTGTCCGTATGCAATCGCATCGGCAGCCTGTGACCGCGCTCCCGGAGAGGAATTTGGGTGCCGAACCGGAAATCTCCGAATGCGACCATTTACCGACCGGGTCGAAGTGCCGATTCTGAATTGGGGCCTCGCGGGCGGTTCCGACCCCCGGTCGAATAAATATCCGCGTCCGACCGGAGGGTACGGCAGTTGTGTGGTAGTACACACGCTCCGGGGGGAATTTTGGCCGCGGAACGGAGTTCCGAGAAACCAGTGCCTTGACGACTGTCTCGGAGTGCCGATTCCAAATTGTGGTCAAATAAGCGATTCCGATGTCCGTGCGGAAAGTTATGCCAATTCTTTCGCTGAAGGGGTGGGAATAAACCGGAGGGGGTGACTATATCGGCGATGTTTGGGCACCCATATCCACGACCTGCGGAGGGAGATCTCGCGTCGAGTTGAACATGACTTCGATCACTGTGACTGGGCGGCTCCACGTGTGGGCTTCGCCACGATTCGCGTAATCGAGGGAGTCGCTACTGCCAAAAAAACCTTGGAATAGGGGAGATCGTCGGCTAGAATCACAATTCAGAGTGCGAAATGAAGGATTTTTGACCCCGAAACGACGTCTTATGGCCTGTAGAATAAAGGGACATCGAGCGCCTCTGAGTGCTAATTCCGAATATGGGTCTTATAAGCGATTCCGATAACCGAGCGAAAAGTTATGCCTATTTGAGCGAAGCGGTGTCCGTATGCGATCGCATCGCAAACTGCGACTGCACTCCCCCGAGAGGAATTTGGGCCGAACCGGAAATCTCCGAATGCGACCATTTACCGACCGGGTCGAAGTGCCGATTCTGAATTGGGGCCTCGCGGGCAGGTCCACCCCCGGTCGAATAAATATCCAGTCCGACCGGAGGGTACGGTAGTCGTGTACTAGCACACACGCTCCGGGGGATTTTGGCCCCATAACGGAATTCCGCGAAACCAGCGCCTTGTCGCCGTCTCGGTGTGCCGATTCCGAATTGTGGTCGCATAAGCGATTCCGATGCCCGTGCGGATTTTATGCCCATTCTTTCGCTGAAGGGGAGGGAATAAACCAGAGGGGGTGACTATATCGGCGATGTTCGGCACCCATATAAACGACTTGGGGAGGAGATCTCGCATCGAGTTGAACAGACTTCCGATCCCTGTGACTGGACGGCTCCACGTGTGGCTCCGCCCGCGATTCGCGTAATCAAAGGAGTCGCTACTTTCTGCCAAAAAACTTGGAATAGGGAGATCGTCGGCTAGAATCATTTTGGAGTGCGAAACGAAGGATTTTCGACCACGAAACGACTTATGGCTAGGAATATTGTTGGGGCGTCGAGCGCCCCTGAGCGCCGATTCCGAATTGGGGTCTTATAAGCGATTCCGATACCCGAGCGAAAAGTTATGCCTGTTTGAACGAAGCGCTGGTCCGTATGCGATCGCATCGGCAGCCTGCGACCGCGCTCCCGAGAGAAATTTGGGCGCCGGACCGGAATCTCCGAATGCGACCATTTAGCGATCGCGTCGAAGTGCCGATTCTGAATTGGGGCCTCGCGGGCAGTTCCAACCCCCGTCGAATAAATATCCGCATCCGACCGAAGGGTACGGTAGTCGGTGTACTAGCACACACGCTCCGGGGGGGTTTGCCCCGAACGGAATTCCGTGAAACCAGCGCCTTATCGACCGTCTCGGAGTGTCGATTCCGAATTGTGGTCACATAAGCGATTCCGATGCCCGTGGGAAAGTTATGCCCAATTCTTTCGTTGAAGGGGTGGAATAAACCGGATGGGGTGACTATATCGGCGATGTTTGGGCACCCATATCCACGACCTGGGAGGAGATCTCGCGTCGAGTTGAACACGATACCGATCGCTGTGACAGGCGGCTCCACGTGTGGGCTCCGCCAGCGATTCGCGTAATCGGGGAATCGCTACTCGCTTCCAAAAAACCTTGAATAGAGAATCGTTGGCTAGAATCACAATTTTGGAGTGCGAAACGAAGGATTTTCGACCCCGAACGACGTCTTATGGCCTGAGGAAATAAGGGGCGTTGAGCGCCCCTGAGTGCCGATTCCGAATTGAGGTCTTATAAGCGACTCCGATACCCGAGCGAAAAGTTTCTGCCTGTTTGAGCGAAGCGGTGTCCGTATGCAATCGCATCGGCAACCTGTGGACCGCGCTCCCGGAGAGGAATTTGGGTGCCGAACCGGAAATCTCCGAATGCGACCATTTACCGACCGGGTCGAAGTGCCGATTCTGAATTGGGGCCTCGCGGCAGTTCCGACCCCCGGTCGAATAAATATCCGCGTCCCGGAGGGTACGGCAGTTGTGTGGTAGTACACCGCTCCGGGGGAATTTTGGCCGTGGGAACGGAGTTCCGAGAAACCGTGCCTTGACGACTGTCTCGGAGTGCCGATTCCAATTGTGGTCACATAAGCGATTCCGATGCCCGTGCGGAAGTTATGCCCAATTCTTTCGCTGAAGGGGTGGAATAAACCAGAGGGGGTGACTATATCGGCGATGTTTTGGCACCCATATCTACGACCTGCGGAGGAGATCTCGCGTCGAGTTGAACATGACTTCCGATCACTGTGACTGGGCGGCTCCACGTGTGGGCTTCGCCAGCGATTCGCGTAATCGAGGAAGTCGCTACTGCCAAAAAACCTTGGAATAGGGGAGATCGTCGGCTAGAATCACAATTTCGAGTGCGAATGAAGGATTTTTGACCCCGAAACGACGTCTTATGGCCTGTAGAATAAAGGGACATCGAGCGCCTCTGAGTGCTGATCCGAATATGGGTCTTATAAGCGATTCCGATAACCGAGCGAAAAGTTATGCCTATTTGAGCGAAGCGGTGTCCGTATCCGATCGCATCGCAACCTGCGCCGCACTCCCGGAGAGGAATTTGGGCGCCGAACCGGAAATCTCGAATGCGACCATTACCGACCGGGTCGAAGTGCCGATTCTGAATTGGGGCCTCGCGGCAGGTCCAACCCCCGGTCGAATAAATATCCGCGTCCGACCGGGTACGGTAGTCAGTGTACTAGCACCACATGCTCCGAGGGGATTTTGTCCCCAGAACGGAATTCTGCGAAACCAGCCCCTTGTCGACCGTCTCGGTGTGTCGATTCGAATTGTGGTCGCATAAGCGATCCGATGCCCGTGCGGAATGTTATGCCCAATTCTTTCGCTGAAGGGGTGGGAATAACCGGAGGGGGTGACTATATCGGCGATGTTCGGGCACCCATATAAACGGCTTGGGGAGGAGATCTCGCATCGAGTTGAACATGACATCCGATCCCTGTGACTGGACGGCTCCACGTGTGGGCTCCGCCAGCGATTCGCGTAATCAAGGGAGTCATTACTGCCAAAAAACATTGGAATAGGGGAGATCGTCGGCTAGAATCATATATTTGGAGTGCGAAACGAAGGATTTTTGACCACGAAACGACGTCTTATGGCCTGAGGAAATATCGGGGTGTCGAGCGCCCCTGAGCGCCGATTCCGAATTGGGGTCTTATAAGCGATTCCGATACCCGAGCGAAAAGTTATGCCTGTTTGAACGAAGCGGTGTCCGTATGCGATCGCATCGACAGCCTGCGACCGCGCTCCGAGAGAGGAATTTGGGTGCCGGATTCTAAATCTCCGAATGTGACCATTTACCGACCGGGTCGAAGTGCCGATTTTGAATTGGGGCCTCGCGGGCGGTTCCGACCCCCGGTCGAATAATATCCGCGTCCGACCGGAGGGTACGGCAGTCGGTGTACTAGTACACACGCTCCGGGGGAATTTTGGCCCCAGAACGGAATTCGGCGAAACCAGCGCCTTGTCGACCATCTAGGAGTGCCGATTCCGAATTGTGGTCACATAAGCGATTCCGATGCCCATGCGGAAAGTTATGCCCAATTCTTTCGCTGAAGGGGTAGGAATAACCGGAGGGGGTGACTATATCGGCGATGTTCGGGCACCCATATCCACGACCTGGGGAGGAGATCTCACGTCGAGTTGAACACGACTTCCGATCGCTGTGACTGGGCGGCTCCGCATGTGGGCTTCGCCAGCGAATCGCGTAATCGAGGGAGTCGCTACTGCCAAAAAACCTTGGAATAGGGGTAGATCGTCGGCTAGAATCGCAATTTCAGAGTGCGAAATGAATGATTTTTGACCACGAAATGACGTCTTATGGCCTGAGGAAATAAAGGGGCGTCGAGTGCCCCTGAGTCCGATTCCGAATTGGGGTCTTATAAGCGATTCTGATAACTAAGCGAAAAGTTATGCCTGTTTGAGCGAAGCGGTGTCCGTATGCGATCGCATCGGCAGCCTGCGACCGCGCTCCCGGAGAGGAATTTGGGTGCGGAACCGGAAATCTCCGAATGGAACCATTTACCGACGGGTCGAAGTGCAGATTTGAATTGGGGCCTCGCGGGCGGTTTCGACCCCGGGTAGAATAAATATCGCGTCCGACCGGAGGGTACGGCAGTCGTGTACTAGTACACACGCTCGGGGGGGATTTTTGCCCCGGAACGGAATTCCGCAAACCAGCGCCTTGTCGACCGTCTCGGAGTGCCGATTCCGAATTGTGCTCACATAAGCGATCCGATGCCATGCGGAAGGTTATGCCCAATTCTTTCGCTGAAGGGGTGGGAAAAAAACTGGATGGGGTGACTATATCGGCGATGTTCGGCACCCATATCCACGACATGGGGAGGAGATCTCGCGTCGAGTTGAAGACGACTTCCGATCGCTGTGACTGGGCGGCTCCGCGTGTGGGCTCCGCCAGCGAGTCGCGTAATCGAGGGAGTCGCTACTGCCAAAAAACCTGGGAATAGGGGAGATCGTCGGCTAGAATCGCAATTTCGTAGTGCGAAACGAAGGAATTTCGACCCCGAAACGACGTCTTATGGCCTGTGGCAATAAGGGGGCGTCGAGCGTCTCTGAGTGACGATTCCGAATATGGGTCTTATAAGTGATTCTGATAACTGAGCGAAACGTTTTGCCTATTTGAGCGAAGCGATGTCCGTATGCGATCGCATCGGCAGCCTGCGACCGCGCTCCCAGAGAGGAATTTGGGCGCCGGACCGGAAATCTCCGAATGCGACCATTTACCGACCGGGTCGAAGTGCCGATTCTGAATTGGGGCCTTGCGGGCGGTTCCGACCCCCGGTCGAATAAATATCCCCGTCCGACCGGAGGGTACGACAGTCGTGTACTAGTACAATCGCTCCGGGGGGAATTTTGGCCCCGGAACAGAATTCCGAGAAACTAGTGCCTTGACGACTGTCTCGGAGTGCCGATTCCGAATTGTGGTCACATAAGCTATTCCGATGCCCGTGCGGAAAGTTATGCCCAATTCTTTCGCTAAAGGGGTGGGAATAAACCGGAGGGGTGACTATATCGGTGATGTTTAGGCACCCATATCAACGACCTGCGGAGGAGATCTCGCGTCGAGTTGAACACGACTTCCGATCACTGTGACTGGGCGGCTCCGCGTGCGGGCTTCGCCAGCGATTCGCGTAATCGAGGGAGTCGCTACTGCCAAAAAACCTTGGAATAGGGGAGATCGTCGGCTAAAATCACAATTTCAGAGTGCGAAATGAAGGATTTTTGACCCCGAAACGACGTCTTATGGCCTGTAGAAATAAAGGGACATCGAGCGCCTCTGAGTGCTGATTCCGAATATGGGTCTTATAAGCGATTCCGATAACCGAGCGAAAAGTTTTGCCTATTTGAGCGAAGCGGTGTCCGTATGCTATCGCATCGGCAACCTGCGACCGCACTCCCGGAGAGGAATTTGGGCGCCGAACCGGAAATCTCCGAATGCGACCATTTACCGACCGGGTCGAAGTGCCGATTCTGAATTGGGGCCTCGCGGGCAGGTCCAACCCCCGGTCGAATAAATATCCGCGTCCGACCGGAGGGTACGGTAGTCGGTGTACTAGCACACATGCTCCGGGGAGATTTTGGCCCCAGAACGGAATTCCGCGAAACCAGCCCCTTGTCGACCGTCTCGGTGTGCCGATTCCGAATTGTGGTCGCATAAGCGATTCCGATGCCCGTGCGGAATGTTATGCCCAATTCTTTCGCTGAAGGGGTGGGAATAAACCGGAGGGGGTGACTATATCGGCGATGTTCGGGCACCCATATAAACGACTTGGGGAGGAGATCTTGCATCGAGTTGAACATGACTTCCGATCCCTGTGACTGGACGGCTCCACGTGTGGGCTCCGCCAGCGATTCGCGTAATCAAGGGAGTCGCTACTGCCAAAAAACATTGGAATAGGGGAGATCGTCGGCTAGAATCATAATTTTGGAGTGCGAAATGAAGGATTTTTGACCACGAAACGACGTCTTATGGACTGAGAAAATATCGGGGCGTCGAGCGCCCGGAGCGACGATTCCGAATTGGGGTCTTATAAGCGATTCCGATACCCGAGCGAAAAGTTATGCCTGTTTGAACGAAGCGGTGTCCGTATGCGATCGCATCGGCAGCCTGCGACCGCGCTCCCGGAGAGGAATTTGGGTGCCGGATCCGAAATCTCCGAATGTGACCTTTTACCGACCGGGTCGAAGTGCCGATTCTGAATTGGGGCCTCGCGGGCGGTTCCGACCCCCGGTCGAATAAATATCCGCGTCCGACCGGAGGGTACGGCAGTCGGTGTACTAGTACACACGCTCCGGGGGGAATTTTGTCCCCAGAACGGAATTCGGCGAAACCAGCGCCTTGTCGACCGTCTAGGAGTGCCGATTCCGAATTGTGGTCACATAAGCGATTCTGATGCCCATGCGGAAAGTTATTCCCAATTCTTTCCCTGAAGGGGTAGGAATAACCTGGAGGGGGTGACTTTATCGGCGATGTTCGGGCACCCATATCCACGACCTGGGGAGGAGATCTCACGTCGAGTTGAACACGACTTCCGATCGCTGTGACTGGCGGTCCGCATGTGGGCTCCGCTAGCGAATCGCGTAATCGAGGGAGTCGCTACTACCAAAAAACCTTGGAATAGGGAGAGATCGTCGGCTAGAATCGCAATTTCAGAGTGCGAAATGAATGATTTTTGACCACGAAATGACGTCTTATGGCCTGAGGAAATAAAGGGGCGTCGAGTGCCCCTGAGTGCCGATTCCGAATTGGGGTCTTATAAGCGATTCTGATAACTGAGCGAAAAGTCATGCATGTTTGAGCGAAGCGGTGTCCGTATGCGATCGCATCGGCAGCCTGCGACCGCGCTCCCGGAGAGGAATTTGGGTGCCGGACCGGAAATCTCCAAATGTAACCATTTACCGACGGGTCGAAGTGCCGATTCTGAATTGGGGCCTCGCGGGGCGGTTTCGACCCCGGTAGAATAAATATCCGCGTCCGACTGGAGGGTACGGCAGTTGTACTACACACGCTCCGGGGGGGATTTTGCCCCGGAACGGAATTCCGCAAAACCAGCGCCCTTGGCGACCGTCTCGGAGTGCCGATTCCGAATTGTGGTCACATAAGCGATTCTGATGCCCATGCGGAAAGTTATGCCCATTCTTTCGCTGAAGGGGTGGGAATAAACGGAGGGGTGACTATATCGGCGATGTTCGGGCACCCATATCCACGACCTGGGGAGGAGATCTCGCGTCGAGTTGAATACGACTTCCGATCGCTGTGACTGGGCGGCTCTGCGTGCGGGATTCGCCAGCGAATCGCGTAATCGAGGGAGTCGCTACTCCCAAAAAACCTGGGAATAGGGGAGATCGTCGGCTAGAATCACAATTTCGTAGTGCGAAACGAAGGAATTTCGACCCCGAAACGACGTCTTATGGCCTGTGGCAATAAGGGAGCATCGAGCGTCTCTGAGTGCCGATTCGAATATGGGTCTTATAAGTGATTCTGATAACCGAGCGAAACGTTATGCCTATTTGAGCGAAGCGTGTCCGTATGCGATCGCATCGGCAGCCTGCGACGCGCTCCCAGAGAGGAATTTGGGCGCCGGACGGAAATCTCCGAATGCGACCATTTACGACCGGGTCAAAGTGCCGATTCTGAATTGGGGCCTCGCGGGCGGTTCGACCCCCGGTGAAAATAAATATCCCCGTCCGACGGAGGGTACGACAGTCGTGTACTAGTACAATCGCTCCGGGTGGAATTTTGGCCCCGGAACGGAATTCCGAGAAACCAGTGCCTTGACGACTGTCTCGGAGTGCCGATTCCGAATTGTGGTCACATAAGCGATTCCGATGCCCGTGCGGAAAGTTATGCCCAATTCTTTCGCTAAAGGGGTGGGAATAAACCGGAGGGGGTGACTATATCGGTGATGTTTGGGCACCCATATCTACGACCTGCGGAGGAGATCTCGCGTCGAGTTGAACATGACTTCCGATCACTGTGACTGGGCGGCTCCGCGTGCGGGCTTCGCCAGCGATTCGCGTAATCGAGGGAGTCGCTACTGCCAAAAAACCTTGGAATAGGGGAGATCGTCGGCTAAAATCACAATTTCGGAGTGCGAAATGAAGGATTTTTTACCCCGAAACGACGTCTTATGACCTGTGGCAATAAGAGTGACATCGAGGCCTCTGAGTGCTGATTCCGAATATGGGTCTTATAAGCGATTCCGATAACCGAGCGAAAAGTATACCTATTTGAGCGAAGCGGTGTCCGTATGCGATCGCATCGGCAACCTGCGACTGCGCTCCCGGAGAGGAATTTGGGCGCCGGACCGGAAATCTCCGAATGCGACCATTTACCGACCGGGTCGAAGTGCCGATTCTGAATTGGGGCCTCGCGGGCAGGTCCAACCCCCGGTCGAATAAATATCCGCGTCCGACCGGAGGGTATGGTAGTCGATGTACTAGCACACACGCTCCGGGGGGATTTTGGCCCTAGAGCGGAATTCCGCGAAACCAGCGCCTTGTCGACCGTCTCGGAGTGCCGATTCCAAATTGTGGTCACATAAGCAATTTCGATTCCCGTGCGGAAAGTTATGCCCAATTCTTTCGCTGAAGGGGTGGGAATAAACCGGAGGGGGTGACTATATCGGCGATGTTTGGGCACCCATATCCACGACCTGCGGAGGAGATCTCGCGTCGAGTTGAACATGACTTCCGATCACTGTGACTGGGCGGCTCCACGTGTGGGCTTCGCCAGCGATTCGCGTAATCGAGGGAGTCGCTACTGCCAAAAAACCTTGGAATAGGGGAGATCGTCGGCTAGAATCACAATTTCAGAGTGCGAAATGAAGGATTTTTGACCCCGAACGACGTCTTATGGCCTGTAGAAATAAAGGGACATCGAGCGCCTCTGGAGTGCGATTCCGAATATGGGTCTTATAAGCGATTCGATAACCGAGCGAAAAGTTATGCCTATTTGAGCGAAGCGGTGTCCGTATGCGATCGCATCGGCAAACTGCGACCGCACTCCCGGAGAGGAATTTGGGCGCCGAACCGGAAATCTCCGAATGCGACCATTTACCGACCGGGTCGAAGTGCCGATTCTGAATTGGGGCCTCGCGGCGGTCCAACCCCCGGTCGAATAAATATCTGCGTCCGACGGAGGTACGGTAGTCGGTGTACTAGCACACACGCTCCGGGGGGATTTTGGCCCCATAACGGAATCCGCGAAACCAGCGCCTTGTCGACCGTTCGGAGTGCCGATTTCGAATTGTGGTCTTGTAAGCGATTCCGATGCCCGTGCGGAAAGTTATGCCCAATTCTTTTGCTGAAGGGGTGGGAATAAACCGGAGGGGGTGACTATATCGGCGATGTTCGGGCACCCATATCCACGACCTGGGGAGGAGATCTCTCGTCGAGTTGAACACGACTTCCGATCGCTGTGACTGGGCGGCTCTCCGTGTGGGATCCTCCAGCGATTTGCGTAATTGAGGGAGTCGCTACTGCAAAAAAACCATGGAATAGGGGAGATCGTCGGCTAGAATCGCAATTTCGTAGTGCGAAACGAAGATTTTTAGACCCCGAAACGACGTCTTATTGCCTGAGGCCATAAGTAGGCTCGAGTGCCTCTGAGTGCCGATTCCGAATTGGGGTCTTATAAGTGATTCCGATAACCGAGCGAAAAGTTATGCCTGTTTGAGCAAAGCGGTGTCCGTATGCGATCGCATCGGCAGCCTGCGACCGCGCTCCCGGTGAGGAATTTGGGCGCCAGATCGGAAATCTGCGAATGCGACCATTTACCGACCGGGTCGAAGTGCCGACTCTGAATTGGGGTCTCGCGGGCAGTTCCGACCCCCGGGCGAATAAATATTCGCATCGCGAACGGAGGGTACGGCAATCGGTGTACTAGTACACATGCTCCGTGGGGGATTTTGGCCCCGGAAGAATTCCGCGCGAAACCAGCATCTAGTCGACCGTCTCGGAGTGCCGATTCCGAATAGTGGTCACGTAAGCGATTCGATGCCCGTGCGGAAGTTATGCCCAATTCTTTCGCTGAAGGGGTGGAATAAACCGGAGGGGGTGACTATATCGGCGATGTTCAGGCAACCTATCCACGACCTGGGGAGGAGATCTCGCGTCGAGTTGAACATGACTTCTGATCGCTGTGACTGGGCGGCTCCGCGTGTGGGCTCCGCCAGCAATTCGCGTAATCGAGGGAGTCGCTTCTGCCAAAAAACCTTGGAATAGGGGAGATCGTCGGCTAGAATAAAAAATTCGGAGCACAAAACGAAGGTTTTTAGACCCTGAAACGATGTCTTATCGCCTGAGGCAATAAGTGCGCATCGAGCGCCTCTGAGTGCCGATTCCGAATTGGGCTCTTATAAGCGATTCCGCTAACCGAGCGAAAAGTTATGCCTGTTTGAGCGAAGCGGTGGCCGTGTGCGATCGCATCGGCAGCCTGCGACCGCGTCCTGGAGAGGAATTTGGGCGCCGGACGGAAATCTCCGAATGCGACCATTTACGACTGGGTCGAAGTGCCGACTCTGAATTGGGGCCTCGCGGGCGGTTCCGACCCCGGGCGAATAAATATTCGCGTCCGACCGGAGGGTACGACAGTCGGTGTACTAGTACACACGCTCCGGGGGGGGGGGGGGGGGATTTTGGCCCCGGAACGAAATTCCGCGAAACCAGCGCCTTGCCGACCATTTCGGAGTGCCGATTCCGAATTGTGGTCACGTAAGCGATTCCGATGCCCATGCGGAAAGTTATGCCCAATTCTTTCGCTGAAGGGGTGGGAATAAACCGAAGGGGGTGACTATATCGGCGATGTTCGGGCACCCATATCCATGACCTGGGGAGGAGATCTCTCGTCGAGTTGAACATGACTTCCGATCGTTGTGACTGGGCTGCTCCGCGTGTGAGCTCTGCCAGCGATTCGCGTAATCGAGGGAGACGCTACTGCCAAAAAACCTTGGTATAGGGGAGATCGTCGGCTAGAATCGCAATTTCAGATTGCAAAATGAAGGGGGCGTCGAGCGCCTCTGAGTGCGATTGAATTGGGGTCTTATAAGCGATTCTGATAACCAAGTGAAAAGTTACCTATTTGAGCGGCCGCGGTGTCGTATGCGATAACATGGCAGCCTGCGACCGCGCTCCCGGAGAGGAATTTGGGCGCCAGACCGGAAATCCCGAATGCGACATTTACCGACCGGGTCAAAGTACCGACTCTGAATTGGGGCCTCGCGGGCGGTTCCGACCCCCGGGCGAATAAATATTCGCGTCCGACCGGAGGGTACGGCAGTCGGTGTACTAGTACACACACTCGGGGGGGATTTTGAGCCCGGAACGGAATTTACAAATCCAGCGCCTTGTGAACCATCTCGAAGGGCCGATTCCGAATTGTGGTCACGTATGCGATTCCGATGCCCGTGCGGAAAGTTATGCCCAATACTTTCGCTGAAGGGGTGGGAATAAACCAGAGGGGGTGACTATATCGGCGATGTTCGGGCACCCATATCCACGACCTGGGGAGGAGATCTCGCGTCGAGTTGAACACGACTTCCGATCGTTGCGACTGAGCGGCTCCGCGTGTGGGCTCCGCCAGCGATTCGCGTAATCGAGGGAGTCGCTACTGCCAAAAAACCATGGAATACGGGAGATCGTCGGCTAGAATAAAAAATTCGGAGTGCAAAACGAAGGTTTTTATACCCCGAAATGACCTCTTATCGCCTGAGGCAATAAGTGCACGTCGAGCGCCTCTGAGTGCCGATTCCGAATTGGGACCTTATAAGCGATTCTGATAACCGAGTGAAAAGTTATGCCATTTGAGTGAAGCGGTGTCCGTATGCGATCGCATCGGCAGCCTGCGACCGCGCTCCCGGAGAGGAATTTGGGATCCAGACCGGAAATCTGCGAATGCGACGATTTACCGACCGGGTCGAAGTGCCGACTTTGAATTGGGGCCTCGCGGGCGGTTCCGACCCCCGGGCGAATAAATATCCGCGTCCGACCGGAGGGTACGGCAGTCGGTGTACTAGTACACATGCTCCGGGGGGGATTTTGGCCTCGGAACGGAATTCCTGCGAAACCAGCGCCTTGTCGACCGTCTTGGAGTGCCGATTCCGAATTGTGGTCACGTAAGCGATTCCGTTGCCCGTGCGGAAAGTTATGTCCAATTTTTTCGCTAAGGGGGGGAATAAACGGAGGGGGTGACTATATCGGCGTGTTCGTGCAACCCATATCCACGACCTGGGGAGGAGATCTCGCGTCGAGTTGAACCGACTTCCGATCTCTCTGACTGGGCGGCTCCGCGTGTGGGCTCCGCCAGAGATTCGCGTAATCGACGGAGTCGCTACTGCCAAAAAACCTTGGAATAGGGGAGATCGTCGGCTAGAATCGTAATTTCGGAGTGCGAAACGAAGGTTTTTAGACCCCGAAAGAACATCTTATCGCCTGAGGCAATAAATGGGCGTCGAGCGCCTCTGACTGCCGATTCCGAATTGGGATCTTATAAGCGATTCCGATAACCGAGCGAAAAGGTATTCCTATTTGAGCGAAGCGGTGTCCGTATCGATCGCATCGCAGCCTGCGACCGCGCGTCCCGGAGAGGAATTTGGGCGCCGGACCAGAAATCTGTGAATGCGACCATTTACCGACCGGTCGAATGCCGACTCTGAATTGGGGCCTCGCGGCGGTTCCGACCCCCGGGCGAATAAATACGGCGTCCGACCGGAGGGTACGGCAGTCGTGTACTAGTAACACCTCTTGGGGGGGGGGGGATTTTGGCCCCGGAACGAATTTCCGCGAAACCAGCACCTTGTCGACCGTCTCGGAGTGCTGATTCCAATTGTGGTACGTAAGCGATTCCGATGCCCGTGCGGAAAGTTATGCCCATTCTTTCGCTGAAGGGGTGGGAATAAACTGGAGTGGGTGACTATCTCGGCGATGTTCGGCACCCATCCACGACCTGGGGAGGAGATCTCACGTCGAGTTGAACACGACTTCTGACGCTGTGATTGGGCGGCTCCGCGTGTGGGCTCCACCAGCGATTCGCGTAATCGAGGGAGTTGCTACTGACAAAAAACCTTAGAATACGGGAGATCGTCGGCTAGAATCGCAATTTCGGAGTGCGAAATGAAGGTGTTTAGACCCTGAAACGACATCTTATCGCCTGAGGCAATAAGTGGGCATCGAGCGCCTCTGAGTGCTGATTCCGAATTGGGGTCTTATAAGCGATTCCGATAACCGAGCGAAAAGTTATTCCTGTTTGAGCGAAGCGGTGTCCGTATGCGATCGCATCGGTAGCCTGCGATCGCGCTCCTGGAGAGGAATTTGGGCGCCGGACCGAAATCTGCGAATGCGACCATTTACCGACGGGGTCCAAGTGCCGACTCTGAATTGGGGCCTCGCGGGCGGTTGCAACCCCGGAGAATAAATATCCGCATCCGACCGGAGGGTACGCAGTCGGTGTTTTTTTTACTAACACGGTCCGGGCGGGATTTTTGCCCCGGAACGAAATTCCGCGAGACCAGCGCCTTGTCGACGATCTCGGAGTGCCGATTCTGAATTGTGGTCACGTAAACGATTCCGATGCCCGTGCGGAAAGTTATGCCCAATTCTTTCGCTGAAGGGGTGGGAATAAACCGGAGGGGGTGACTATATCGGCGATGTTCGGGCACCCATATCCACGACCTGGGGAGGAGATCTCGCGTCGAGTTAAACACGACTTCCGATCGCTCTGACTGGGCGGCTCCGCGTGTGGGCTCCGCCTGCTATTCGCGAAATCGAGGGAGTTGCTACCGCCAAAATCCTTGGAATATGGGAGATCGTCGGCTAGAATCGCAATTTCGGAGTGCGAAACGAAGGTTTTTAGACCCTGAAACGACATCTTATTGCCGAAATAAGTGGGCGTCGAGCGCCTCTGAGTGTCGATTCATAATTGGGGTCTTATAAGCGATTCTGATAACCGAGCGAAAAGTTATGCTTGTTTGAGCGAAGCGGTGTCCGTATGCGATCGCATCGGCAGCCTGCGACCGCGTTCCCCGAAAGGAATTTGGGCGCCGGACCGGAAATCTTCGAATGCGACCATTTACCGACTGGGTCGAAGTGCCGACTCTGAATTGGGGCCTCGCGGCGGTTCCGACCACCGGGCGAATAAATATCCGCGTCCGACCGGAGGGTACGGCAGTCGGTGTACTAGTACACACGATCTATGGGGGGGATTTTGGCACCGAAACGAAATTCCGCGAAACCAGCACCTTGTTGACCGTCTTGGAGTGCCGATTCCGAATTGTGGTCACGTAAGCGATTCCGATGCCCGTGCGAAAAGTTATGCCCAATTCTTTCGCTGAAGGGGTGGGAATAAACCGAAGGGGGTGACTATATCGGCGATGTTTGAGAACCCATATCCACGACCTGGGGAGGAGATCTCGTGTCGAATTGAACACGACTTCCGATCTCTCTGACTGGGCGGCTCTGAGTGTGGGCTCCGCCAGAGATTTGCGAAATCGAGGGAGTCGCTACTGCCAAAAAGCCTTGGAATAGGGGAGATCGTCGGCTAGAATCGTAATTTCGGAGTGCGAAACGAAGGTTTTTAGACCCCGAAACGACATCTTATCGCCTGAGGCAATAATGGGCGTCGAGCGCCTCTGAGTGCCGATTCCGATTGGGGTCTTATAAGCGATTCCGATAACCGAGCGAAAGTTATTCCTGTTTGAGCGAAGCGGTGTCAGTATGTGATCGCATCGGCACCTGCACCGCGGACGTCCCGAGGAGAATTTGGGCGCCGGACCGGAAATCTGTGAATGCGACCATTACCACCGATGTAGAACGTAGCGAGTGCCGACTCTGATTGGGGCCTCGCGGGCGGTCTGACCTCGGGAGAATATAATATCCGGTCCGACCGGAGGGTACGGCAGTCGGTGTACTAGTACACACGCTCCGAGGGGGATTTTGGCCCCGACGAAATCCCGCGAAACTAGCACCTTGTCGTCGACCGGTCGAGGTGCCGATTCCGAATTGTGGTCACGTAAGCGATTCCGATGCCCGTGCGGAAAGTTATGCCCAATTCTTTCGCTGAAGGAGTGGGAATAAACCGGAGGGGGTGACTATATCGGCGATGTTCGGGCACCCATATCCACCCGACCTAGGAGGAGATCTCGCGTCGAGTTGAACACGACTTCTGATCGCTGTGACTGGGCGGCTCCGTGTGTGGGCCCCACCAGTGATTCGCGTAATCGGGGAGTCGCTACTGACAAAAAACCTGGAATACGGAGATCGTCGGCTAGAATCGCAATTTCGGAGTGCAAAATGAAGGTTTTTAGACCGCGAAACGACGTCTTATCGCCTGAGGCAATAAGTGGTCGTCAAGCGCCTCTGAGTGCCGACTCCGAATTGGGGTTTTCTAAGCTATCCGATAACCGAGCGAAAAGTTATTCCTGTTTGAGCGAAGCGGTGTCCGTATGCGATCGCATCGGCAGCCTGCGATCGCGCTCCCGGAGAGGAATTTGGCGCCGGACCGGAAATCTGCGAATTCGACCATTTATCCACCGGTCGAAGTGCCGACTCTGAATTGGGGCCTCGCGGGCTTTCCGACCCCCGGGCGAATAAATATCCTTGTCCGACCGGAGGGTACGGCAGTCGGTGTACTAGTACACACGCTCGGGGGGGGGGGGGGGATTTTGGCCTCGAAACGGAATTCTACGAAACCAGCGCCTTGTCAACCGTCTCGGAGTGCCGATTCCGAATTGTGGTCACGTAAGCGATTCCGATGCCCGTGCGGAAAGTTATGCACAATTCTTTCGCTGAAGGGGTGGGAATAAACCGGAGGGGGTGACTATATCGGCGATGTTCGGGCACCCATATCCACAACCTAAAGAGGAGATCTCGCGTCGAGTTGAACACGACTTCCGATCTCTCTGACTGGGCGGCTCCGCGTTTGGGCTCCGCCAGAGATTCGCGCAATCGAGGGAGTCGCTACTGCCAAAAAACCTTGGAATAGGGGAGATCGTCGGCTAGAATCGTAATTTCGGAGTGCGAAACGAAGATTTTTAGACCCCGAAACGACATCTTATCGCCTGAGGCGATAAGGGGGCGTCGAGCGCCTCTGAGTGCCGATTCCTAATTGGGGTCTTATAAGTGATTTCGATAACCGATCGAAAAGTTATTCCTGTTTGAGCGAAGCGGTGTCCGTATGCGATCGCATCGGCAGCCTGCGACCGTGCTCCCGGAGAGGCATTTGGGCGCCGGACCGGAAATCTGCAAATGCGACCATTTACCGACCGGGTCGAAGTGCCGACTCTGAATTGGGGCCTCGCTGGCGGTTCCGACCCCGGGCGAATAAATATCCGCAGCCGACCGGAGGGTATTGCAGTCGGTGTACTAGTACACACGCTCCGGGGTGGGATTTTGGCCCTGGAACGAAATTCCGCAAACCACAGCGCTTGTCGACCATCTCGGAGTGCCGATTCTGAATTGTGGTCACGTAAGCGATTCCGATGCCCGTGCGGAAAGTTATGCCCAATTCTTTCGCTGAAGGGGTGGGAATAACCGGAGGGGGTGACTATATCGGCGATGTTCGGGCACCCATATCCACGACCTGGGAGGAGATCTCGCGTCGAGTTGAACACGACTTCCGATCTCTCTGACTGGGGGCTCCGCGTTTTGGCTCCGCCAGAGATTCGCGTAATCGAGGGAGTCGCTACTACTGCCAAAAACCTAGGAATAGGGGAGATCGTCGGCTAGAATCGTATTTTTGGAGTGCGAAACGAAGGTTTTTAGACCCCGAAACGACATCTTATATCGCCTGAGGTAATAAATGGTGTCGAGCGCCTCTGAGTGCCGATTCCGAATTGGGATCTTATAAGGATTCCGATAACGAGCGAAAAGTTATTCCGGTTTGAGCGAAGCGGTGTCCATATGCGATCGCATCGGCAGCCTGCGACCGCGCTCCACGGAGAGGAATTTGGGCGCCGGACCGGAAATCTGCGAATGCGACCATTTACCGACCGACCGGTCGAAGTGCCGACTCTGAATTGGGGCCTCGCGTGCGGTTCCGACCCCGGCGAATAAATATCCGCGTCCGACCGAGGGTACGGCAGTCGGTGTACTAGTACATACGCTCCGGGGGGGATTTTGGCCCCGGAACGAAATTCCGAGAAACCAGCACCTTGTCGACCGTCTAAGAGTGCCGATTCCGAATTGTGGTCACGTAAGCGATTCCGATGCCCGTGCGGAAAGTTATGCCCAAATATTTCGCTAAAGGGGTGGGAACAAACCGGAGCGGGTGACTATATCGGCGATGTTCGGGCACCCATATCCATGACCTGGGGAGGAGATCTCGCATCGAGTTGAACACGACTTCTGATCGCTGTGACTGGGCGGCTCCGCGTGTGGGCTCCACCAGCGATTCGCGTAATCGAGGGAGTCGCTACTGACAAAAAAGCATGGAATACGGGAGATCGTCGGCTAGAATCGCAATTTCGGAGTGCGAAAGGAAGGTTTTTAGACCGCAAAATGACGTCTTATCGCTTGAGGAAATAAGTGGGTGTCAAGCGCCTCTGAGTGCCGATTCCGAATTGGGATCTTATAAGCGATTCCGATAACCGAGCGAAAAGTTATTCATGTTTGAGCGAAGCGGTGTCCGTATGCGATCGCATCGGCAGCCTGCGACCGCGCTCCAAGAGAGGAATTTGGGCGCCGGACCGGAAATCTGCGAATGCGACCATTTACCGACCGGGTCGAAGTGCCGACTCTGAATTGGGGCCTCGCGGGCGGTTCTGACCTCGGGAGGATAAATATCCGCGTCCGACCGGAGGGTACGGCAGTCGGTGTACTAGTACACACGCTCCAGGGGGGATTTTGGCCCCGGAACGAAATTCCGCGAAACTAGCACCTTGTCGACCGTCTCGGAGTGCCGATTCCGAATTGTGGTCACGTAAGCGATTCCGATGCCCGTGCGGAAAGTTATGCCCAATTCTTTCGCTGAAGGAGTGGGAATAAACCGGAGGGGGTGACTTTATCTGCGATGTTCGGGCACCCATATCCACGACCTCGGGAGGAGATCTCGCCTCGAGTTGAACACGACTTCTGATCGCTGTGACTGGGCGGCTCCGTGTGTGGGCCCCACCAGTGATTCGCGTAATCGAGGGAGTCGCTACTGACAAAAAACCTTGGAATACGGGAGATCGTTGGCTAGAATCGCAATTTCGGAGTGCAAAATGAAGGTTTTTAGACCGCGAAACGACGTCTTATCGCCTGAGGCAATAAGTGGTCGTCAAGCGCCTCTGAGTGCCGACTCCGAATTGGGGTTTTCTAAGCTATTCCGATAACCGAGCGAAAAGTTATTCCTGTTTGAGCGAAGCGGTGTCCGTATGCGATCGCATCGGCAGCCTGCGACCGCGCTCTCGGAGAGGAATTTGGGCGCCGGACCGGAAATCTGCGAACTCGACCATTTATCCACCGGGTCGAAGTGCCGACTCTGAATTGGGGCCTCGCGGGCGGTTCCGACCCCCGGGCGAATAAATATCCTTGTCCGACCGGAGGGTACGGCAGTCGGTGTACTAGTACACACGCTCGGGGGGGGATTTTGGCCTCGAAACGAATTCTGCGAAACCAGCGCCTTGTCAACCGTCTCGGAGTGCCGATTCCGAATTGTGGTCACGTAAGCTATTCCGATGCCCGTGCGGAAAGTTATGCACAATTCTTTCGCTGAAGGGGTGGGAATAAACCGGAGGGGGTGACTATATCGGCGATGTTCGGGCACCCATATCCACACCTAAAAGGAGATCTCGCGTCGAGTTGCACGACTTCCGATCTCTCTGACTGGGGCGGCGCCGTCGTTGGGCTCCGCCAGAGATTCGCGCAACGAGGGAGTCGACTGCTGCCAAAAAACCTTGGAATAGGGAGATCGTCGGCTAGAATCGTAATTTCGGAGTGCGAAACGAAGATTTTTAGACCCCGAAACGACATCTTATCGCCTGAGGCGATAGGGGCGTCGAGCGCCTCTGAGTGCCGATTCCTAATTGGGGTCTTATAAGTGATTTCGATAATCGATCGAAAAGTTATTCCTGTTTGAGCGAAGCGGTGTCCGTATGCGATCGCATCGGCAGCCTGCGACCGCGCTCTCGGAGAGGAATTTGGGCGCCGGACCGGAAATCTGCAAATGCGACCATTTACCGACCGGGTCGAAGTGCCGACTCTGAATTGGGGCCTCGCTGGCGGTTCCGACCCCGGGCGAATAAATATCCGCAGCCGACCGGAGGGTACTGCAGTCGGTGTACTAGTACACACGCTCCGGGGTGGGATTTTGGCCCCGGAACGAAATTCCGCGAAACCAGCGCCTTGTCGACCATCTCGGAGTGCCGATTCTGAATTGTGGTCACGTAAGCGATTCCGATGCCCGTGCGGAAAGTTATGCCCAATTCTTTCGCTGAAGGGGTGGGAATAAACCGGAGGGGGTGACTATATCGGTGATATTCGGGCACCCATATCCACGACCTGGGGAGGAGATCTCGCGTCGAGTTGAACACGACTTCCGATCTCTCTGACTGGGCGGCTCCGCGTGTGGGCTCCGCCAGAGATTCGCGTAATCGAGGGAGTCGCTACTGCCAAAAAACCTAGGAATAGGGGAGATCGTCGGCTAGAATCGTAATTTTGGAGTGCGAAACGAAGGTTTTTAGACCCCGAAACGACATCTTATCGCCTGAGGCAATAAATGGGCGTCGAGCGCCTCTGAGTGCCGATTCCGAATTGGGATCTTATAAGCGATTCCGATAACCGAGCGAAAAGTTATTCCGGTTTGAGCGAAGCGGTGTCCGTATGCGATCGCATCGGCAGCCTGCGACCGCGCTCACGGAGAGGAATTTGGGCGCCGGACCGGAAATCTGCGAATGCGACCATTTACCGACCAGGTCGAAGTGCCGACTCTGAATTGGGGCCTCGCGTGCGGTTCCGACCCCGGGCGAATAAATATCCGCGTCCGACCGGGGTACGGCAGTCGGTGTACTAGTACACACGCTCCGGGGGGATTTTGGCCCAGGACGAAATTCCTGAGAAACCAGCACCTTGTCGACCGTCTAAGAGTGCCGATTCCGAATTGTGGTCACGTAAGCGATTCCGATGCCCGTGCGGAAAGTTATGCCCAATATTTCGCAAAGGGGTGGGAACAAACCGGAGCGGGTGACTATATCGGCGATGTTCGGGCACCCATATCCACGACCTGGGGAGGAGATCTCGCATCGAGTTGAACACGACTTCTGATCGCTGTGACTGGGCGGCTCCGCGTGTGGGCTCCACCAGCGATTCGCGTAATCGAGGGAGTCGCTACTGACAAAAAACCTTGGAATACGGGAGATCGTCGGCTAGAATCGCAATTTCGGAGTGCGAAACGAAGGTTTTTAGACCGCAAAACGACGTCTTATCGCTTGAGGCAATAAGTGGGCGTCAAGCGCCTCTGAGTGCCGATTCCGAATTGGGGTCTTATAAGCGATTCCGATAACCGAGCGAAATTATTCCTGTTTGAGCGAAGCGGTGTCCGTATGCGATCGCATCTAGCCTGCGACCGCGCTCCCGGAGGGAATTTGGGCGCCGGACCGGAAATCTACGAATGCGACCATTTACCGACCAGGTCGAAGTGCCGACTCTGAATTGGGGCCTCGCTGGCGGTTCCGACCCTCGGGCGAATAAATATCCGCGTCCGACCGGAGGTACGGCAGTCGGTGTACTAGTACACACGCTCCGGTGGGGATTTGGCCCGAACGAAATTCCCGAAACCAGCACCTTGTCGACCGTCTCGGAGTGCCGATTTCGAATTGTGGTCACGTAAGCGATTCCGATTCCCGTGCGAAAGTTATGCCCAATTTTTTCGCTGAAGGGGTGGGATAAACCGGAGGGGGTGACTATATTGGCGATGTTCGGGCACCCATATCCCCGACTTGGGGAGAGATCTCGCGTCGAGTTGAACACGACTTCTGATCGCTGTGACTGGGCGGCTCCGTGTGTGGGTTCCGCCAGCGATTCGCGTAATCGAGGGAGTCGCTACTGCCAAAAAACCTTGGAATGAGAGATCGTCGGCTAGACATAATTTCGGAGTGCGAAATGAAGGTTTTTAGACCTGAAACGACGTCTTATCGCCTGAGGCTATAATGGCGTCGAGCGCCTCTGAGTGCCGATTCCGAATTGGGATCTTATAAGCGATTCCGATAACCGAGCGAAAAGTTATTCCTGTTTGAGCGAAGCGGTGTCCGTATACGATCGCATCGGCAGCCTGCGACCGCGCTCCCGGAGAGGAATTTGGGCGCCGGACCGGAAATCTGCGAATGCAACCATTTACCGACCTGGTCGAAGTGCCGACTCTGAAATGGGGCCTCGCGGGCGGTTCCGACCCCCGGGCGAATAAATATCCGCGTCCGACTCGAGGGTACGGCAGTCAGTGTACTAGTACACACGCTCCGGGAGGGATTTTGGCCTCGGAAATGAATTCCGCGAAACCAACACCTTGTCGACAGTCTCGGAGTACCGATTCCGAATTGTGGTCACGTAAGCGATTCCGATGCCCGTGCGGAATGTTATGCCCAATTCTTTCGCTGAAGGGGTGGGAATAAACCGGAGGGGGTGACTATATCGGCGATGTTCGGGCACCCATATCCACGACCTGGGGAGGAGATCAGAAGTCGAGTTGAACACGACTTCTGATCACTGTGACTGGGCGGCTCCGCGTGTGGGCTCCGCCAGCGATTCGCGTAATCGAGGGAGTCGCTACTGCCAAAAAACCTTGGAATACGGGAGATCGTCGGCTAGAATCGCAAATTCGGAGTGCGAAACGAAGGTTTTTAGACCCCAAAATGACGTCTTATTCCCTGAGGCGATAAGTTGGCGTCAAGCGCCTCTGAGTGCCGATTCCGAATTGGGGTCTTATAAGCGATTCCGATAACCGAGCGAAAAGTTATGCCTGTTTGAGCGAAGCGGTGTCCGTATGCGATCGCATCAGCAGCCTGCGACCGCGCTCCCGGAGAGGAATTTGGACGCCATACCGGAAATCTGCGAATGCGACCATTTACCGACCGGGTCGAAGTGCCGACTCTGAATTGGGGCCTCTCGGGCGCTTCTGACCCCGGGCGAATAAATATTCGCGTCCGACCGGAGGGTATGGCAGTCGGTGTACTAGTACACACGCTCCGGGGGGGGGGGATTTTGGCCCCGCAACAAAATTCCGCGAAACCAGCACCATGTCGACCATCTCGGAGTGCCGATTCCGAATTGTGGTCACGTAAGCGATTCTGATGCTCGTGCGGAAAGTTATGCCCAATTCTTTCGCTGAAGGGGTGGGAATAAACCGGAGGGGGTGACTATATCGGCGATGTTTGGGTACCCATATCCACGACCTGGGGAGGAGATCTCGCGTCGAGTTGAACACGACTTCTGATCGCTGTGACTGGGTGGCTCCGCGTGTGGGCTCTGCCAGGGATTCTCGTAATCGAGGGAGTCGCTACTGCCAAAAAACCTTGGAATACGGGAGATCGTCGGCTAGAATCGCAAATTCGGAGTGCGAAACGAAGGTTTCCAGACCCCGAAACGACGTCTTATCGCATGAGGCAATAAGTTGGCATCGAACGACTCTGAGTGCCGATTCCGAATTGTGGTCTTATAAGCGATTCCGATAACCGAGCGAAAAGTTATTCCTGTTTGAGCGAAGCGGTGTCCGTATGCGATCGCATCGGCAGCCTGCGACCGCGCTCCCGGAGAGGAATTTGGGCGCCGGACCGAAAATCTGCGAATGCGACCATTTACCGACCGGGTCGAAGTGCCGACTCTGAATTGGGGCCTCGCGTGCGGTTCCGACCCCGGGCGAATAAATATCCGCGTCCGACCGGAGGGTACGGCAGTCGGTGTACTAGTACACACGCTCCGGGGGGGATTTTGGCCCCGGAACGAAATTCTGAGAAACCAGCACCTTGTCGACCGTCTAAGAGTGCCGATTCCGAATTGTGGTCACGTAAGCGATTCCGATGCCCGTGCGGAAAGTTATGCCCAAATATTTCGCTGAAGGGGTGGGAACAAACCGGAGTGGGTGACTATATCGGCGATGTTCGGGCACCCATATCCACGATTTGGGGAGAAGATCTCGCATCGAGTTGAACACGACTTCTGATCGCTGTGACTGGGCGGCTCCGCGTGGTGGCTCCGCCAGCGATTCGCATAATCGAGGGAGTCGCTACTGACAAAAAACCTTGGAATACGGGAGATCGTCGGCTAGAATCGCAATTTCGGAGTGCGAAACGAAGGTTTTTAGACCACAAAACGACGTCTTATCGCTTGAGGCAATAAGTGGGCGTCAAGCGCCTCTGAGTGCCGATTCCGAATTGGGGTCTTATAAGCGATTCCGATAACCGAGCGAAATTTATTCCTGTTTGAGCGAAGCGGTGTCCGTATGCGATCGCATCGGTAGCCTGCGACCGCGCTCCCGGAGAGGAATTTGGGCGCCGGACCGGAAATCTACGAATGCGACCATTTACCGACCAGGTCGAAGTGCCGACTCTGAATTGGGGCCTCGCTGGCGGTTCCGACCCTCGGGCGAATAAATATCCGCATCCGACCGGAGGGTACGGCAGTCGGTGTACTAGTACACACGCTCCGGTGGGGGATTTTGGCCCCGGAACGAAATTCCACGAAACCAGCACCTTGTCGACCGTCTCGGAGTGCCGATTTCGAATTGTGGTCACGTAAGCGATTCCGATTCCCGTGCGGAAAGTTATGCCCAATTTTTTCGCTGAAGGGGTGGGAATAAACCGGAGGGGGTGACTATATTGGCGATATTCGGGCACCCATATCCCCGACTTGGGGAGGAGATCTCGCGTCGAGTTCAACACGACTTCTGATCGCTGTGAGTAGGCGGCACCGTGTGTGGGTTCCGACAGCGATTCGCGTAATCGAGGGAGTCGCTACTGCCAAAAAACCTTGGAATATGAGAGATCGTCGGCTAGAATCATAATTTCGGAGTGCGAAATGAAGGTTTTTAGACCCTGAAACGACATCTTATCGCCTGAGGCTATAAATGGGCGTCGAGCGCCTCTGAGTGCCGATTCCGAATTGGGATCTTATAAGCGATTCCGATAACCGAGCGAAAAGTTATTCCTGTTTGAGCGAAGCGGTGTCCGTATGCGATCGCATCGGCAGCCTGCGACCGCGCTCCGGAAAGGAATTTGGGCGCCGGACCGGAAATCTGCGAATGCGACCATTTACCGACGGGTCGAAGTGCCGACTCTGAATTGGGGCCTCGCGGGCGGTTCCGACCCCGGGCTAATAAATATCCTTGTCCGACCGGAGGCTACGGCAGTCGGTGTACTAGTACACAAGCTCCAGAAGGGGATTTTGGCTCGGAACGGAATTCCGCGAAACCAGCTCCTTGTCGACCGTCTCGGAGTGCCGATTCCGAATTGGGGTCACGTAAGCGATTCCGATGCCCGTGCGAAAAGTTATGCCCAATTCTTTCGCTGAAGGGGTAGGAATAAACCGGAGGGGGTGACTATATCGGCGATGTTTGGGCACCCATATCCACGACCTGGGGAGGAGATCTCGCGTCGAGTTGAACACGACTTCGATCTCTCTGACTGGGCGGCTCCGCGTGTGGGCTCTGCCAGCGATTCACGAAACCGAGGGAGTCGCTACTGCCAAAAAACCTTGGAATAGGGGAGATCGTCGTCTAGAATCGTAATTTCGGAGTGCAAAACGAAAGTTTTTAGAGCCCAAAACGACATCTTATCGCCTGAGGCAATGAGTGGGCGTCGAGCGCCTCTGAGTGCCGATTCCGAATTGGGGTCTTATAAGCGATTCTGATAACCTAGCGAAAAGTTATGCTTGTTTGAGCGAAGCGGTGTCCGTATGCGATCGCATCAGCAGCCTGCGACCGCGCTCCCGGAGAGGAATTTGGGCGCCGGACCGGAAATCTCCGAATGCGACCATTTACCGACCGGGTCGAAGTGCCGACTCTGAATTGGGGCCTCGCGGGCGGTACCGACCCCCGGGCGAATAAATATCTACGTCCGACCGGAGGGTACGGCAGTCGGTGTACTAGTACACACGCTCCGGGGGGGATTTTTGCCCAGGAACGAAATTCCACGAAACCAGCACCTTGTCGACCGTCTCGGAGTGCCGATTCCGAATTGTGGTCACGTAAGCGATTCCGAGACCCGTACGGAAAGTTATGCCCAATTCTTTCGCTGAAGGGGTGGGAATAAATCGGAGGGGGTGACTATATCGACGATGTTCGGGCACCCATATCCACGACCTGGAGAGGAGATCTCGCGTCGAGTTGAACACGACTTCTGATCGCTGTGACTGGGTGGCTCCGCGTTTGGGCTCTGCCAGCGATTCGCGTAATCGACAGAGTCACTGCAGCCAAAAAACCTTGGAATACGGGAGATCGTCGGCTAGAATCGCAATTTCGGAGTGCAAAACGAAGGTTTTTAGACCGCGAAACGACGTCTGATCAACTGAGGAAATAGGTGACCGTCTAGCGCCTCTGAGTGCCGATTCCGAATTGGGGTCTTATAAGCGATTCCGATAACCGAGGGAAAAGTTATGCCTGTTTGAGCGAAGCGGTGTCCGTATGCGATAGCATCGGCAGCCTTCGACCGCGCTCCCGGAGAGGAATTTGGGCGTCGGACCGGAAATCTGCGAATGCGACCATTTACCGACCGGGTCGAAGTGCCGACTCTGAATTGGGGCCTCGCGGGCGGTTCCGACCCCCGGGCGAATAAATATCCGCGTCCGACCGGAGGGTACGGCAGTCGGTGTACTAGTACACACGCTCTGGGGGGGGGATTTTGGCCCCGGAACGGAATTCCGTGAAACCAGCACCTTGTCGACCGTCTCGGAGTGCTGATTCCAAATTGTGGTAACGTAAGCGATTCCGATGCCCGTGCGGAAAGTTATGCCCAATTCTTTCGCTGAAGGGGTGGGAATAAACCGGAGGGGGTGACTATATCAGCAATGTTCGGGCACCCATATCCACGACATGGGGAGGAGATCTCGCGTCGAGTTGAACACGACTTCTGATCGCTGTGACTGGGCGGCTCCGCGTGTGGGCTCCGCTAGCGATTCGCGTAATCGAGGGAGTTGCTACTTCCAAAAAACCTTGGAATACGGGAGATCATCGGCTAGAATCGCAAATTCGGAGTGCGAAATGAAGGTATTTAGACCGCGAAACGACGTCTTATTGCCTGAGGCAATAAGTGGCCGTCGAGCGCTTCTGAGTTCCGATTCCGAATTGGGGTCTTATAAGTGATTCCGATAACCGAGCGAAAAGTTATGCCTGTTTGAGCGAAGCGGTTCCGTATGCGATCGCATCGGCAACCTGCGACCGCACTCCCGGAGAGGAATTTGGACGCCGGACCGGAAATCTGCGAATGCGACCATTTACCGACTGGGTCGAAGTGCCGACTCTGAATTGGGGCCTCGCGGGCTGTTCCGACCCCCGGGCGAATAAATATCCGCGTCCGACCGGAGGGTACGGCAGTCGGTGTACTAGTACACACGCTCCGGGGGGGATTTTGGCCCCGGAACGGAATTCCGTGAAACCAGCACCTTGTCGACCGTCTCGGAGTGCTGATTCCAAATTGTGGTAACGTAAGCGATTCCGATGCCGTGCGGAAAGTTATGCCCAATTCTTTCGCTGAAGGGGTGGAATAAACCGGAGGGGGTGACTATATCAGCAATGTTCGGGCACCCATATCCACGACATGGGGAGGAGATCTCGCGTCGAGTTGAACACGACTTCTGATCGCTGTGACTGGGCGGCTCCGCGTGTGGGCTCCGCTAGCGATTCGCGTAATCGAGGGAGTTGCTACTTCCAAAAAACCTTGGAATACGGGAGATCATCGGCTAGAATCGCAAATTCGGAGTGCGAAATGAAGGTATTTAGACCGCGAAACGACGTCTTATCGCCTGAGGCAATAAGTGGCCGTCGAGCGCTTCTGAGTTCCGATTCCGAATTGGGGTCTTATAAGTGATCCGATAACCGAGCGAAAAGTTATGCCTGTTTGAGCGAAGCGGTTCCGTATGCGATCGCATCGGCAACCTGCGACCGCACTCCCGGAGAGGAATTGGACGCCGGACCGGAAATCTGCGAATGCGACCATTTACCGACTGGGTCAAAGTGCCGACTCTGAATTGGGGCCTCGCGGGCGGTTCCGACCCCCGGGCGAATAAATATCCGCGTCCGACCGGAGGGTACGGCAGTCGGTGTACTAGTACACACGCTCCGGGGGGGGGGGGGATTTTGGCCCCGGAACGGAATTCCTTGAAACCAGCGTCTTGTCGACCATCTCGGAGTGCCGATTCCGAATTGTGGTCACGTAAGCGATTCCGATGCCCGTGCGGAAAGTTATGCCAAATTCTTTCGCTGAAGGGGTGGGAATAAACCGGAGGGGGTGACTATATCGGCGATGTTCAGGCACCCATATCCACGACCTGGGGAGGAGATCTCGCGTCGAGTTGAACACGACTTCTGATCGCTGTGACTGGGCGGTTCCGCGTGTGGGCTCCGCCAGCGATTCGCGTAATCGAGGGAGTCGCTACTTCCAAAAAACCTTGGAATACGGGAGATCGTCGCCTAGAATCACAAATTTGGAGTGCGAAATGAAGGTTTTTAGACCGCGAAACGACGTCTTATCGCCTGAGGCAATAAGTGCCCGTCGAGCGCTTCTGAGTGCCGATTCCGAATTGGGGTCTTATAAGTGATTCCGATAACCGAGCGAAAAGTTATGCCTGTTTGAGCGAAGCGGTGTCCGTATGCGATCGCATCGGCAGCCTGCGACAGCGCTCCCGGAGAGGAATTTGGGCGCCGGACCGGAAATCTGCGAATGCGACCATTTACCGACCGGGTCGAAGTGCCGACTCTGAATTGGGGCCTCGCGGGCGGTTCCGACCCCCGGACGAATAAATATCCTTGTTCGACTGGAGGGTACGGCAGTCGGTGTACTAGTACACACGCTCTGGGGGGGGATTTTTGCCCCGGAACGGAATTCCTTGACACCAGCGCCTTGTCGACCGTCTCGGAGTGGTGATTCCAAATTGTGGTCACGTAAGCGATTCCGATGCCCGTGCGGAAAGTTATGCCCAATTTTTTCGCTGAAGGGGTGGGAATAAACCGGAGGGGGTTACTATATCGGTGATGTTTGGGCACCCATATCCACGACCTGGGGAGGAGATCTCGCGTCGAGTTGAACACGACTTCTGATTGCTGTGACTGGGCGCCTCCGCATGTGGGCTCCGCCAGCGATTCGCGTAATCGAGGGAGTCGCTACTGCCAAAAAACCTTGGAATACGGGAGATCGTCGGCTAGAATCGCAAATTCGGAGTGCGAAATGAAGGTTTTTAGACCCCGAAACGACGTCTTATTGCCTAAGGCAATACGTTGGCATCGAGCGTCTCTGAGTGCCGATTCAGAATTGGGGTCTCATAAGCGATTCCGATAACTGAGCGAAATGTTATGCCTGTTTGAGCGAAGCGGTGTCCGTATGCGATCGCATCGGCAGCCTGCGACCGCGCTCTCGGAGAGGAATTTGGGTGCCGGACCGAAAATTTGCGAATGCGGCCATTTACCGACCGGGTCGAAGTGTCGACTCTGAATTGGGGTGTAACGCCCCGCTCCGGCCTGGTACGGCCATACCGACCCACGTCGGACAAGAGGGAGATGTTACTGGGGAAACGACCCCAGCAGTGTCGAACATCAGGGTGGAATATCTCATGACGAATGGAAATAGAATTAGCGGAAGCAATATTACCATCAACTTTTATATTTACATCTCATAATCAAAGGAACTGATTAGTATATAACAAAATGAATGTTGTCCATACCTAAACTAGTACATTTAATAAGGTTTAACATTACATTTGTTCTTCCCAACTATAATATCATCAATTTGTAAAACCCATGCAATCTCTACTTCTCGTAATCCGAACTAGTCTCGCCAATCCTCTTCTAGAAACTAAGCTTCACCTGAATATTAGCAAGAGTGAATCTATAGAACAGACTCAGCAAGTAATAGGAATTCCAAACTCACAACCTACACTATAGCATATTTTGAAAAAGCATGGTGATATATTATATCTAATGGTAGACTCAGTAGCGGTAGAGGTAACAATAACAGGAATAGTAATAGTTATAATGAGAATAGTATGGCAATAGTGACGATAATAGTAATAGAAATAGTAACGGTAGAAACAATGGTAGTGACAATAGTGGTTAATGGTAACAATATGAGTAATAGAAATGGCAGTAGTAGTGCTGCTCACATATAGTACACAATCGAATACCAGACATGCAGGATTCTAGAGGTGGCCCCCACAGGTTTAAGAGGTGGCTCCCACTATGTAGCACTTTGTGCCATAAGGCCTCAAGAGGTGGATCCCATAGCGTAGCACTTTGCCCTGTGTGGCACTTAGTTCCTACACTTCCGGCTAGGCAAGGCAGTAGCAGTGGCAATAGCAGTGGCAGTGACAGTAGAAATAATGGTAGTAACAATAGTGGTTAATGGTAACAATAGGAGTAATGGAAATGGCGGTAGTAGTAATGGTAGTAACAATAGTGGTTAATGGTAACAATATGAGTAATAGAAATGACAGTAGTAGTAATGGTAGTAACAATAGTGGATAATGGTAACAATAGGAGTGATAGAATGGCGGTAGTAGTGCTGCTCACATATAGTACACAATCGAACGTCAGGTAGGCAGAATTCTAGAGGTGGCCCCCACAGGTTCAAGAGGTGGCTCCCACTATGTAGCACTTTGCGCCATTATGGCTTCAAGAGGTGGCTCCTATAGCGTAGCACTTTGCCCTGTGTGGCACTTAGTTTCTGCACTACCGATTGGGCAAGGCAGTAGTAATGACATTAGCAATGGCTATAGTAGTGGCAGTAACGGTGACAGTAGCAGTAGCAGTGGTAGTAACAGTAGCAATAGCAATGGCAATAGCAGTAGCAATAGCAGTGGCAGTGACAATAGTAGTGTTAAGCCGGACACATTGCCCTAACTATCAATAGAAGGCCAGTCAGACGGTACACTATCACCTAGGCAAATGAGTGATAGGTCTTGGTTACTGCAGAACCGGGAGAAGCTCTGTCCACCATATACCAGTGGTAGTTGTCCACCTCAAGGATTTCCCCCCGTTGCCCTCGGGGTCTTGTACAATAGTGAACTTTCCTATAGGGGCATTTCTACAGTACAGTTCCAGACACTTCCTATGACGGCAGTGTCTATTTCAAACCAGACACAGTGCCCAAACCGTAGTAGGAAGTCAAATATGAGCTTTCCCATAGGGGTATTTCTATAGTACGGCTCCAATAGAACCCCTATGATAGCATTGTCCATTTGGCTAACCACAACAATGATGGCAGTGACGGTATTGGTAAGAGAAATGATAACAGTGATGTTGGTAAACAATAACAGTAGTAGTTTCTAAAGGTAGCAATAATGGTAACCGTGACAGTAGACGGTACACATGGGTAGTAATAAGGATGATGACAGTACCAATAATTTAGATATGTTCTTTATCATATAAATAGATGCAAAACTGATTAAAATCAATAGAACTAGAGAATATGATTGTGAATCAAAAGTCTTAATCACTTGCCTCTTGCATGTCAAACCAATAACGAATTAAGTTGAAGCCCGCCTTCGATATAATGCGCTTCCTTTATTAAATCGCCCTAATATGCGTCGGTGGGTGCCTCCAGAGCACGGATCCTATGAGCAAAACCTCCAGATCATGGATCCTACGAGAAGAACCTCCACAGCATGGATTCTATGTGTAGAACCTCCAGAGCATGGATCCTACGAGCAGAACCTCCACAGCATGGATTCTATGTGTAGAACCTCCAGAGCATAGATCCTACGAGCATAACTTCCAGAGCATGGATCCTACGAGTAGAACCTCTAGAGCACGGATCCTACGAGCAGAACCTCTAGAGCGTGGATCCTACGACCAGAACCTCCTCCTTAACATGAAGAGGAGAACCCCATGCTCTCCCTCTCTAGCTCTTGGCCGCCCCCTCTCTCTCTCCCTCCCTTGCTATGGAGTGGTGGAATGAGAAGGGAGGAGAGAACCCCCTCCTATTTATAGGCCATTAGAGCCCCTACGATGGTGCCACCTCTTCACCTTTCAATGGCCAAGATGGTGACACTTGTCACCCTCTCCTCCATGCATATCTTAGTGGCCACCAACCCTACACTTGTCAACACCATAACCATCCACATCTCACCTCTCTTTTGATGACACCTCTCATTCTTCTAGAAGCTTCCATTACATAGGATGGTGACACTTGTCATCATCTCATTCAAACATATTTAAGTGGCCACCAACCCTACACTTGTCAACACCATAAGAATCCACATCTCACCTCTCTTTTGAAGACACCTATCATTCTTCTAGAAGCTTCCATTACATAGGATGGTGACACTTGTCATCATCTCATTTAACCTTATCCTATCATGCCACTATACCTTCTCTATGAATTATTTGCTTATATACCCAATTTGTAGCATATATACCCATTCCAACTCATATGAGAGTAATTCTCAAAAATGGATTCGAACTGAGGATTTGAAAGTAGTTTTGGGAACTTATAAAAATTAAGATAAGACCCTATGAAATTGGTCAATGATTACTTAAACCCTAACATTTGATAATTATGTTCATACATTTTCTATTATAGATATACACAATTATTATATTATACTTTCTTAGTATTTACATATATACTTTTCTTGAAAAATTAGAAGTTAACTAAATATATTATGGTGAGATACGTACGGTTTTACCTTAGTGATGAAAATCCCAAACTGATGAGTACGGTGATGTCGATATAAAGCAAAAAGAATTCAAGCAAAATTGTATATGAAAATCCGGGGCATCACATGGGGCCTCGCGGGCGGTTCCGACCCCCGGGCGAATAAATATCCGCGTCCGACCGGAGGGTACGGCAGTCGGTGTACTAGTACACACGCTCCGAGGGGGATTTTGGCCCCGGAACGAAATTCCGCGAAACCAGCGCCTTGTCGACCGTCTCGGAGTGCCGATTCCGAATTGTGGTCACGTAAGCGATTCCGATGCCCGTGCGGAAAGTTATGCCTAATTCTTTCGCTGAAGGGGTGGGAATAAACCGGAGGGGGTGACTATATCGGCGATGTTCGGGCACCCATATCCACGACCTGGGGAGGAGATATCGCGTCGAGTTGAACACGACTTTCGATCTCTCTGACTGGGAGGCTCCGCGTGTGGGCTCTGCCAGCGATTCGCGAAATCGAGGGAGTCGCTACTGCCAAAAAACCTTGGAATAGGGGAGATCGTCGGCTAGATCGTAATTTCGGAGTGCGAAACGAAGTTTTATACCCCGAAACGACGTCTTATCGCCTGAGGCAATAAGTGGGCGTCGAGCGCCTCTGAGGCCGATTCTGAATTGGCGTGTTATAAGCGATTCTGATAACCGAGCGAAAAGTTATGCTTGTTTGAGCGAAGCGGGTCCGTATGTGATCGCATCGGCAGCTGCGACCGCGCTCCGGAGAGGAATTTGGGCGCTGTACCGGAAATCTCCGAATGCGACCATTTACCGACCGTGTCAAGTGCCGACTCTGAATTGGGGTCTCGCGGGCGGTTCCGACCCCCGGGTGAATAAATATCCGCGTCCGACCGGAGGGTACGGCAGTCGGTGTACTAGTACACACGCTCCGGGGGGGGGGGGGGATTTTGGCCCCGGAACAAAATCCGCGAAACCAGCACCTTGTCGACCGTCTCGGAATGCCGATTCCGAATTGTGGTCACGTAAGCGATTCCGATGCCCGTGCGGAAAGTTATGCCCATTCTTTCGCTGAAGGGGTGGGAATAAACCGGAGGGGGTGACTATATCGGTGATGTTCAAGCACCCATATCCACGACCTGGGGAGGAGATCTCGCATCGAGTGAACACGACTTCTGATCGCTGTGACTGGGCGCTCCGCGTGTGGGCTCCGCCAGCGATTCGCGTATCGAGGGAGTCGCTACTGCCAAAAAACCTTGGAATAGGGGAGATCGTCGCCAGAATCACAAATTCGGAGTGCGAAACGAAGGTTTTTAGACCGCGAAACGACGTCTTATCCCTGAGGCAATAAGTGGCCGTCGAGCGCTTCTGAGTGCCGATTCCGAATTGGGGTCTTATAAGTGATTTGATAACCGAGCGAAAAGTTATGCCTGTTTGAGCGAAGCGGTGTCCGTATGCGATCGCATCGGCAGCCTGCGACGCGCTCCCGGAGAGGAATTTGGGCGCCGACCGGAAATCTGCGAATGCGACCATTTACCGACCGGGTCGAAGTGCCGACTCTGAATTGGGGCCTCGCGGCGGTTCCGACCCCCTGGGCGAATAAATATCCGTCCGACCGGAGGGTACGGCAGTCGGTGTACTAGTACACACGCTCCGGGGGGGGGGATTTTGGCCCCAGAACGGAATTCCTTGAAACAGCGCCTTGTCGACCGTCTCGGAGTGCCGATTCCGAATTGTGGTCACGTAAGCGATTACGATGCCCGTGCGGAAAGTTATGCCCAATTCTTTCGCTGAATGGGTGGGAATAAACCGAAGGGGGTGACTATATCGGCGATGTTCGGGCACCCATATCCACGACCTGGGGAGAAGATCTCGTGTCGAGTTGAACACGACTTCTGATCGCTGTGACTGGGCAGCTCCGCGTGTGGGCTCCGCCAGCGATTCGCGTAATCGAGGGAGTCGCTACTACCAAAAAACCTTGGAATACGGGAGATCGTCGGCTAGAATCGCAAATTCGGAGTGCGAAACGAAGGTTTTTAGACCCCGAAACGACGTCTTATCGCTGAGGCGATAAGTTGGCGTCGAGCGCCGATTCTGAATTGGGGTCTTATAAGCGATTCCGATAACCGAGCGAAAAGTTATGCATGTTTGAGCGAAGCGGTGTCCGTATGCGATCGCATCGGCAGCCTGCGACCGCGCTCCCGAGAGGAATTTGGGCGCTGGACCAAAATCTGCGAATGCGACCATTTACCGACCGGGTCGAAGTGCCGACTCTGAATTGGGGCCTCGCGGGCGGTTCCGACCCCCGGGCGAATAAATATCCGCGTCCGACGGGAGGGTACGGCAGTCGGTGTACTAGTACACACGCTCCGGGGGGGATTTTGGCCCCGGAACGGAATTCCGCGGAACCAGCGCCTTGTCAACCGTCTCGGAGTTCCGATTCCGAATTGTGGTCACATAAGCGATTCCGATGCCCGTGCGGAAAGTTATGCCAAATTCTTTCGCTGAAGGGGTGGGAATAAACCGGAGGGGGTGACTATATCGGCGATGTTCGGGCACCCATATCCACGACCTGGGTAGGAGATCTCGCGTCGAGTTGAACACGACTTTCGATAGCTGTGACTGGGCGGCTCCGCGTGTGGGCTCCGCCAGCGATTCGCGTAATCGAGGGAGTCGCTATTTCCAAAAACCTTGGAATATGGGAGATCGTCGGCTAGAATCGCAATTTCGGAGTGCGAAACGAAGGTTTTTAGACCCCGAAATGATGTCTTATCGCCTGAGGCAATAAGGGGAGATGTTACTGCAAAGAAAACTTGGAAATGGGGAGATCGTCAGCTGGAATAGTAATTTTGGAGCCCAAAACAGAGGTTTTGCGAGTTAGAAACGACGTCTTATCGCCGAAAGGCGATAACGAGCGACAAGCCCCTCTATGTGACGATTCCAAATTGGGGTCTTATACGCTATTCCGATAACCGAGCGGAAAGTTATGCTCATTTGAGCGAAGGCGTGTTTGTATGCGATCGCATCGGGGGCCTGCGACCACGCTCCTGGAGGCGAATTTGGGTACCGAACTGAAAATCTCCGAATCTGACCTTGTGCTGACCGGGTCGAAGTGTCGATTTCGAATTGGGGCCTCGCGGGTGGTTCTGATCGCGGGTGATGAAATATCTGTGTCTTACCGAAGGGGTGCGCGATCGGTGTACTAGTACACACGCTCTTGTGTGGAATTTCGACCTCGAAATGGAATTCCAAAAAATCGACATCTTGTCGACCGTTTTGGAATGTTGATTCCAAATTGTGGTCACATAAGCGATTCTGATACCTAGACGAAAAGTTATGCCCGGTTCTTTCACTGAAGGGGTGAGAATAATACGGAAGGGGTGACTATATCGGTGATATTTTTGCACCCATATTTACGACCTGGGGAGGAGTTCTCGCGCCGACTTGAACACAACTTCTAATCATCGTGATAGACCGACTCCGTGTTATGGCCCCACCAGTGATTCGTGTCATCGAGGGAGTTGTTGCTGCAAGAAAACCTTAGAAATAGGGAGATCGTCGGCTGGAATCACAATTTTGGATCCCGAAACGGAGGTTTTGCAAGTCGGAAATGACGTCTTATTGTTGAAAGCGATAACGGGCGACGAGCGCCCCTGTGTGACGATTTCGAATTGGGGTCTTATAAGCAATTCCGATAACCAAGCGGAAAGTTATGTCCGTTTGAGCGAAGGCGTGTCCGTATACGATCGCATCAGGGGCCTGCGACCACGCTCTCGGAGGTGAATTTGGGTGCCAGACCGGAAATCTCCGAATCTGGCCTTGTGCCGACCGGGTCAAAGTGTCGATTCTGAATTGGGGCCTTGCGGGCGGTTCCAATTGCCGGGCGAAGAAATATCCGCGTCTTACCGTTTGGGTGCGTGATCGGTGTACTGGTACATACGCTCCGGGGTGAAATTTCAGCCTCGGAACAGAATTCCGTGAAACTGCTGTCTTGTCGACTATCTCGGAATGCCGATTCCGAATTGTGGTCACATAAGCAATTACGATACCCGGGTGGAAAGTTATGCTCTGTTCTTTCACTAAAGGGGTGAGAATAATACGAAAGGGTGACTATATCGGCGATATTTGTGCACCCATATTTACGACCTGGAGAGGAGTTCTCACGTCGAGTTGAACACAACTTCGATCATCGCGATAGGCTGACTCCGTATTGTGGCCCCACCAGTGATTTGCATCATTGAGGGAGTTGTTACTGTAAGAAAACCTTGGAAACGGGGAGATCGTCGGCAGGAATGGCAATTTTAGAGCCCGAAACGGAGGGTTTTCGAGTCGGAAACGACGTCTTATTGCCAAATAACGGACGATGAGAGCCCCTGTGTGATGATTTCGAATTGGGGTCTTATAAGCGATTCCAATAACCTAGCGGAAAGTTATGCCCGTTTGAGCGAAGGGGTGTCCGTATGTGATCGCATCGGGAGTCTGCGACCACGCTCCCAGAGGTGAATTTGGGCGCCGGACCGAAAATCTCCGAATCCGACCTTGTGTCGACCGGGTCGAAGTGTTGATTCCGAATTGGGGCCTATCGGGCGGTTCCGATCGCCGGGCGAAGAAATATCCTCGTCTTACCGAAGGGGTGCGCGATCAATGTACTAGAGACTTCCAAAGGGGTCAAAGAAGGGATTGGTTATGCCTACTTTAGTGTGTGGAAACCAACAGAAGGTCCACAAAGAACTGAAATGCCAAATCTGCCAGGAAGCTGCTATGGATCCAAGCTCAAGCCTTCGGTTTCCCAACAACAGAAGATAGAAAAAGTCCACTGGGAGTGGCCACTAAGACTATATAAGGGTTTAATTAATTTTAAGGTGGGGTGATACTAATAAGGGGATCCAGACACTTGGCTAACATGCGAGCCAAAGGAAGATACAAATCCAATGGGGATTGACTAACGGGAGCATAAGTGGAAGACCTTTCACAGACCAACAACGTGATTTGTGGAAAAGTAAGGAAATTCTGACATGCATAGAGATCCTTGCCATAAAGTTGGCAGGCTGAAGGAGACATATGATGAGGACCATTCTAACATTCTGACAAACGCACAAGTACATCATAGATTATACTCAACTCTGACTTAAGAAGAGGACATAGACAATAACGATTGGAGGGTGACATGAAGCTCCAACTGAACCTTTCTAAATAACCTTTTAATATTGGTGTTATAAGCTTAGCATAAGGTCTACAATATACTCAATGTCACCATTATCTTACGAATATAATATTTTTCATTACTATGAGACTTCGTCCTACTAGTTTTGGTCAGGATCAGTCGAAGCTAGCTTCGTCATGTATGAAACTACACTTTGTCATATATGAAGCTGCACTTCGACTGACAGTGATATAAACAGAATTTGTCGAAGCTACACTTCGTCATATACGAAGCTGCACTTCGACTGACAATGATATAAACAGAATCAGTCGAAGCTACACTTCGTCATATACGAAACTGCACTTTGACTGACAACGATATAAATAAAATCGGTCGAAGCTACACTTCATCATATACGAAGCTACGGTTCGATCGACAACGATATAAAATGACCAGTCGAAGCTTCACTTCATCATATACGAAGCTACACTTCGACCAGAAACATAAATTCTCAACGGGGAAACCTAAACTAAGGCCCAAATAGGGTAAATAACAAAGTACTAGAGAAACATAGCTCCCTTAATCCAATTAAAATCATAGGATAATGGTTAATCCAGGACAAAAAGGGTTAAATCTAACTGAAATAATTGTTAAGGGACAATTAAGGGTACAACAGAAAATCTTTGAATCCGACCTAGTGCCGTTTGGGTCGAAGTGTTGATTCCGAATTGGAGTCTCGCAGATGGTTCCAATCGCCGAGTGAAGAAATATCCGCGTCTTACCGTAGGAGTGCGATAAACGGTGTACTTGTACACACGGTCCGCGATGGAATTTCGGCTTCGGAGCGGAATTCTGCAAAACCAACACCTTGTCGACCGTCTGAGAGTGCCAATTCCGAATTGTGGTCATATAAGCAATTCTCATACCCGAGTGGAAAGTTATGCCTAGTTTTTCCACTAAAGGGGTGAGAACAATCTGGAAGGGGTGAATATATCGACGATGTTCATGCACCCATATTTAAGATTGTGGTGGAGTTCTTAAACTGAGATGATCACAACTTACGATCGTCGTGATAGGCCGACTTTGAGTTGCGTCCCCACATTTGATTCGCGTAAAATTGTCACTCGGTCCTTGACCTAAAATGTTTCAATAAAGTGTGATGTATCCACATCCAAACCTACCAAGATGATTGCAGAAACCATAACTCCATCTGCTATTATATAGAAACTATTTTGTGTCAACAATATTGAAAATTTGACTATAAAATCCATGTGTCTTTCCCTTTACTGAGTACCCAACATAGATGGCCCTAGAATACAAGGCCCTGCAAAAACCCGGGCACCAAGCGGCAGAGAGTGCCTCTGGCGCCACCGCCGGCGTCTTCTACTGCTCCTTGATTGCTTCTCTTATTGTTGTGGAGGGAATTATCCAATAAATCTTAATAAACTTTATATCTCTTTCTGTGTATCTGTTTGGAACTTCGAGTGGGAGGGAGTGGAACTGGGCCTTTATGCTGCCTCAAACGCCACCCACCCCATTCCCCGACTGCTCGCCAGAAAGGCCCGGCCCATGTTGGACATCAAAGGCCCATGGAGTGGCCATGGTCTTCGAAGGGACGAACTTCACACACGCCATAAAACTTGGAACCCAAGGAACCCAAGGCCGAAGAGGTCCTTCCCACCCTGCAGCCTCTCTCTCTCTGGGTTCTCTCTGTTCCCTCTCTTTTTCTGCCTCAACCACGCCGGCCTTCAAGTTCCAAGGGCCAACTTCACCACACACGCCAAAAAACTTGGAACCCAAGGCCCGAAGAGGTTCCTCTCTCTCTCTCTCTCTCTGCCTCAACCTCGCCGGCGCCCTCGGCTTCTCCCACCCCTCCGACCTCGACCATCTCCGTTCCCTCCGGCGTTGCAGCAGGATCTGTGCCACTGGATCCTCGGAATCTGAGGATCCGAATCATAGCAAAAGCAGCGGAAAGCACCGCCCTCCTGCCACAGCGGCCATGTTTGGGTCTACGAACCGTGCGTTTCTGCTCCTGCCCTCTCTTTCTCTCTCCGCGGTTTCATATTAGGTTTTCTTTTCCTTGTTTCTACTCCATCTTGCAAGTCTTTACCTGTTCGGTTTTGATTTCGGGAGGGTCGAACCTACTCGAGCTCGACTTTTGAAAGGGGATTACTGCTCATTTAATTAGTTAATGTCGATGGCGCGCCTTTCTTTTTTTTTGTTCACCACTTTTCGTGTAGGATTTTCCTCGAAAATGTTCTTTTGGTTGCAGTTCTAGGTTGCTTACCGTGACTTGTCCTTTCCTTGCCTTTTTTTTTCTGGTTTTTGTTTAGCTCGAAAGATTTTTGATACTGGGAGCTTCGATCATGTAGTGCTGCTTTCTTGTTTTCGCCCTCTTTCTGTAGTTGTTTGTTCGTTTTCTGCTTGGTGGAGATCGATTAGGTTCTTCAGCTTTGCTGTGTGTAGGGTTTCTTTTTTTTCTTTTTCTCCCTCTTTCTGTGTTCTCCCAGCAATCTCCTTTCCTTTCTAGCTGTCCGTCATTCCTATTCTACTGTTTGAGCAGCGTTCGGGCAGTCGTCAAGTAGCCCATTTGGGCAGTCGTCGGTGTTTGGGCAAACAAGCAGTGTGACCAGCAATCCTTTCAGCCCCAGACCCTTTGGGAGCCCATTTGGTTCTCCTACTGGGAATTCAATATTCGGTAGCAGCACGTCGACTGGTGTATTTGGCCAGCCATCTTCACCTCTAACGTCGCCTGCCTTTGGGGCCTCATCGACACCGGCTTTTGGTGCCTCCTCCACTACTGCATTTGGTGCTTCTTCATCTAATTTTGGCAGTAAGATCTCCTTCTTTGTCCTATATAGAGTCGACTAGCTCCTGTTGGTTGCAGACATGTTTTGAATTTTTGTTTTCACATTGCGATTGATGTTATGGACTCTACATTTCTCCTGTGTGGTCTTTGAAGTACCCACGGAACTGTAGCTAGTTTATGGGAACGGAATTACTTGTGAAACTTCAGTATCTTAATACTTTTACAAGATTCCTTCTTGTGCATGGGGGATCTGTATGAAGGAATATTTTTATTTGCTTCTGAGCTTTTCAGATTGTGGTGCGTAGGACGCTTGGTGGTACTTTGAATTGCAAAATTCTCCTGGAAATAGATGAAAGGTCAAATTTCATTATCTATTGATTAGACTAGTTCATTGGCTCATTTGAAAATTTGTCCATCCTTGCTGCAATGTTGCATTCCCAAGAGTTGCAATGGAAGACTCTCCTAACATTGACTTGGAAGAGTCGAGAAAGCGTGATACTGATGCTTTAAAACCTTTCAGTTATATTGCTAAAGGAGCACCGCAAACCAAGTAAGATGATACAGAAACCAAAAGGCAGAGCTATTCTGTGATTCCCAGTCATCTTGATGCACACTGACATTGTTACCGTGAGATGACGCAACATTGTTGCTGTTAAAAAGTATCAATCTTAATAGTCTAATCTCTTCCATGATATGTAGCAAGTTCTTTTCTTTTCATATTTGCCAGAGACTTGCATGCCTCCTCTTGTTGCTTTCTAATGGTTCTTTCCCTCCCTTAATATAAACAATTTAGAAGGTCTGGAGTAATTATGCAATGCTTAGTAAGAATATTTTATGACCTTATGTATGGGACATTCTGTTTCTTGTGGTCATTGTTATTATGGCATAAAATGAGGAAGAGGTGGAGCCATTTAGTATTTGTTTTCAATGTTTCTAATCATCTCTGGGTTCCTCCATAGGCATTATTGTGGGGGTAACATGCTAGAGAAAGGTGGACCATAAAAGAACTGTTTGGTGTAGCATCTCAGATAGGAGCTGATGATATGGCATTTGTGACTCATGGAGGAGTGGGGCAGACGGCAGAGTGATGTGTCCAAGAATATCTTCATTTCAGTGAACACATCTGTGATTCACACTCACCTTCAAAAAAAAAATCTAGGATTCATACTCCATTACTGAAGTACACTATCAGTTTTTTTTTTTTTTGAATTTTCATTGATGCTTATATTGAATCCTTGAAATTGTATGACTTATTTTCTTGAAGTTTAGGATGTTGGTTCTATATATTTATGTGTTCCACCTGTATGTATGGTACCATGCACATTAGTTTCTGTCAATTATTGATCAAATATGGAGTGTTTATGGTCTCATATCTATAATGGCACAAAAAAAGTCATCTTGAGACACGGTTCTATGTTAAAGAATGAATCAATTTCAAACAGCATAAGTTTCATGACATGAATGAAGTGTAATATCCCCCCTAAAAATTCTCGCTTAGGTGTGCTTAGAAACATCATATTATGCTGATATATGTGCGATATCACAGTTTCATCTGAGTTGACCATTAATTAATTATCAGACAACCCTATTGCACATTGGTCATGAACTCTATCCGTTCCATATGCACTTCTATCTCCGTCATTTTCTTCTCGTCCATTAATGGAAATGCCTTTATCTTTGCCCATAAATTGTAATCGCCCAAGTGTGCAATATTCCTATGGCTAATTATCATAAAGCTTTACTCTCTTTGAGATAACCTTGTTCTTCATGCTTGTTTGCTCATCATGCAGGTCTTCTGTTTTTAGAACATTGATCATATTTTTTGTTTATTTAGGTTCATCTATTTTTGGGGCTAAGCCCACTTTTGGAGCTTTTGGTTCTTCTACTCCTAGCCAAACAAGTCCTTTTGGTGGTACACTTCAGCAAACACAGCCAACTTTTGGAAGCAGCTTATTTGGTTCCACAACAACTTTTGGAGCAAGTCAACCTGCATTTGGCGCCACCAGCACTCCAGCTTTTGGTTCGACAAGCAGCCCTGCCTTTGGTGCCACTAGTACACCAGCATTTGGTGCCACCAGCACTCCAACATTTGGTGCCACAACGATGCCTGCATTTGGTGCAACTAGTACCCCAGCATTTGGATCTACAAGTTCTCCTCTCTTTGGTGGTACTGGAACAGCATTTGGGGTTTCAAGTGCACCAGCATTTGGTTCCACTCCAGCCTTTGGAGCTTCATCCACCTCAATTTTTGGATCTTCCAGTACTCCAGCATTTGGTGCAACTAGCACACCGGCATTTGGATCATCTAGTGCTCCTGCTTTTGGTGCTTCAAGTACACCTAGCTTTGGTTTTAGTTCGACACCTGCCTTTGGACAGACCACATCTGCATTTGGTAGCACACCATTTGGATCTACTCCTCCATTTGGTGCACAGAGTTCTCCTTTTGGTAAGCATTTCTATCCTTTTTCTGGACTGTATGAAACATTGTTTATTGTTATTGTTTACTGGAAGTTGAGAATGGGTTCCAAGTACTTTTATTGGTGGATTATGGAGTACTTTATACCTTTTTCTTTTCTTTTTGTTTATTTATTTATTTATTCTTTTTATATTTTTAAGCTTTGTTTATGCTAAATTTCAGGAACCCCAACGGCAACACCCACATTTGGATCACCTGGTTTTGGTCAACAAGCATTTGGTGGTCAGCAAGGAGGAAGTAGGGTAGCACCATACACACCCACACCAGAGGTCGATGGTGGTACTGGTACACAGGCTGCTGGAAAGTTAGAGTCAATTTCTGCCATGCCCGTGTACAAAGAAAAGAGTCATGAGGAGTTGAGATGGGAAGATTATCAACGAGGAGATAAAGGTTTTTAAATAATTTTGTCTTGTCTAAAAAAGTTGACTGCTGCTTGTATCTTTGTCTTTCTCTGTGCAATTTTTTCTGTGTTTTTTGTTAAAGCGGTTCTCCACCTTAAACAGTGATTAAATTGGGTCTTTACCACATTCTTTTGAAAACTTTTTCTTTTCACGTGGATGTCTAAGTGGGTGGGAAAGGAGTGCCAATTTGTTAGGTTGAACTGTCACACTAGACTCTTCCATGTGCTCAAAGTGAGCCATGTGGAAATGTGAAGAGTGTAAATATTTTGTGAGTACCTAAGAGCATGAACTATACATGATCATCTGGGCAATGCCCAAGTTGTGATCCTGGAAAAAATAGTAGTTTCTTGAACATGTATAACCATCAAGTGAAATTTGTCAATGGAGTTATTGCTTTCTAAGTTGTGGCTGCATTCTGCAAAGTTCTTTCAGATGCCATGTGGAGTATATGTGCATTGTTTTATTGTATTTACCTTTTCTCAATGATACTCTGTTGATTGCTCAGGTTTTCAGCCTAATTTCTCTGTTTTTCAGGGGGGCCTAGTACTGCTGGTCAAGCTGCAGGTGCTTTTGGTTTTCCTTCAGCACAGACTAGTCCTTTTGGCTCAACTAATACATTCGGCCAGACACCAGCATTCTCCAGTGCAACGACCAATCCCTTTGGTCAGAAGCCAACATTTGGTTCAACTGGTTTTGGTGCCTCTTCCACACCATCATTCAGCTCACCATTTGGTGTATCGTCATCAAGCCCCTTTGGTTCCACTACTGCCTCCACCACACCATCTCTTTTTGGAAGTTCCACTCCTGCATTCGGTGCAAGTTCCACTCCTGCATTTGGTGCAAGCTCAACTCCTGCATTCGGTGCCAGTTCCACTCCTGCATTTGGTGCCAGTTCTATTTCTGCATTTGGCGCCAGTTCTACTCCTGCATTCGGTGCCAGCTCAACTCCTGCATTTGGCTCCAGTTCAACCCCTGCATTTGGCACCATTTCTGCTCCTGCATTTGGTGCTAGTTCTACTCCTTCTTTATTCGGTGGATCAACATCATCTATTTTTGGTTCTTCACCATTTGGTGCTTCCTCAGCAGCAGCCGCCACCCCAGCATTTGGCTCTACCTTGACCTTCGGTGGTACTCAGTCATCTGGACTTTTTCAGTCTTCTCCATCTTTCGGACAGACCCCGTCCCTTTTTGGACAGCCAAGCACTGGGTTTGGACAGACAACTTCTGCCTTTGGTTCAAGTCTCTTTAGCACCCCATCAACCGGATTTGGAGGGGGCTTATTCAGCACTTCAACATCATCACTGGTTCCTTCTAGCAGTCCTTTGGGCTTTGGTCAATCAGCTGTAAGTAATTTCCTGAGATAATCCAGACAATAATGTCATTTTTTTAGTTCATAGCCTAATATAGTTAAGTAAGCTGTTTTTCAATTGTGTAATTGTTGAGACTCTGTTTAATTTTCAATGAGTTTGTCTTACATGTAACTTTTTCACCAAATGTCATTATTGCTTGCTATATGCAGCCTTCTCTCTCAAGCCCCTTCCAGCCAGCCCCACCTGCTCTGACATCAGGTACCTTCCCGTTTGGCGGTTTTGGACAGACCCAACTAGGTATTTGATTTGTAGCCTACATATTTGCTTCCTTCCTTTTAATCATGATTTCAAAATTTTCATCTGAGCTATTTTATGCAGGTGCAAGTGGCTTTGGTAGCATGTCAAATGTCTTTGGACAAGGCATTTTGGGGCAATCGTGAGTTTAATTTCTTACCCTGTTTTTAACTTCTCAAGGACAAGAGATGGTTATTGAGAAAGTGCTTATTCTTTCTATTTCATGGAAGCAAGCAATATTTGTATTTTTTCCTTTCTGCCTTCTGTTAGAATGTTTACTTTTCTTTCCCCTTCCCTTGTTGCTTATCTGTAATAGCTCTGCTTTTGAGGCCATAATGGTGTATCGTATATTCATTTTACAGTGCTGCCACTCAGACCAGTATGATGATGCAACCTGCACCGGTTACAAGTCCTTTTGGTACACTTCCCGCAATGCCTCAAATGTCTATTGGCCGTGGGGGTTCTGCCCCTTCAGTTCAGTATGGTATTTCTAGCATGCCTGTAAGTGTCAGGTTCTCCTATATTTAATGTGGATATGCAGCTTTCTTGTATATTTGCGTTCTTTGTGGTTCAATGTTTTTCTTGTTCATATCTGGGGTATCCTTGAATATGTGGGCTCAAGACCTCTCTAATGAAGATTACCATTTCTTCCTAGCAGGTTGCTGAGAAGCCAGTTTCAGTTAGAATTTCTTCATTACTGACTCCTAGGCATATTACCCAGAGGAGAATTAAGTTGCATCCTAGGAAATACCATCCCAAAACTGATGGCCCACTGGTGAGTTTCTCTTAGTGGTAATTGGTTGTAATATCTAGTTGATATTTCTTCACAGGAGAGGTCTTTTGGGATTATTGGATAATGTAATCAATTGTTTCTTTGCAGGTACCATTTTTCAGTGAAGATGAAGAAGGAACGTCTACTCCAAAGGCAGATGCACTTTTCATTCCTAGAGAAAATCCAAGGGCCTTAATTGTGCATCCAATTGAGAAGTGGCCTCCTCACACCAGCACAATGAAACCGTCTGTGTCAAGAGATGGATCTGCTCCAGCTTGTGAAAATGGTAAGTTTTGATTGCATTGACATTTGATATGATTACTCATTGTTGCTGAGCAGGAGTTATTTTCTATATTTATTTTGAGATGCAACAATTACCTTTGCTTAATTGCTTTCACCATAGTAACTTTTGTATTTTGAGGATCCTTTTGGGGAAATAATGCAGCAGGGTTTGGCTTGTCTTATGAGATCATTGAGATCTCTTCAAGACCTCTTTCTCCAATGTTCCGAGAAGAGACTCTCCCAAGATCAAGAATAAGAGGGAGATGGAAGAGCCGGAAGAGTAAGGGGTAGAGTAGGATAAAGGAGGAGTAAAGAGGAAGAAGAAGAAGAAGAATACCCTTATTAATATATTTGTGGTGCTATCCACTTTTCCAAAAAGAAGAAGAAGAATAAATAAGAGAGAGGGGAGAGGGAGGAGATGAGAATGGTCTAGTTTTGAGCATTATAACATGTTGAGATGGCATTGTGATCCAAGAAAGCAATTCTTATATGTGTGTATTGTTTTAATTTAATCATTTCAAATAACTAATGGCACATTCAAAGAAATACTAGTTATTTGATATTTGCCTCCTATTCTCATCTCTCCAAAACCTCTTCTCTCCAGCATTCGGAGATGATGTCTAAGATCCAATACAACACTCTTTGTTCTCATCTTCTCTAGCCATTGTTTGTGGAGCAAAAGGGATTGAAAGGATCTACTGCAAGCACTGAAGCTTTGCTTCAAGGGATAGGTGACACTTTCCCGATCCTTCCTCTTTGTTTCCATGGGTTTGGTGTATAGAAACTGAGAACGTGCTCAGGGTAGCCCATCAAGATATATCATTATCATCATCATCATCATCATGAGAGCCTTACCATTATTTGGGGTATATATGTATACATGTATATAATATCTTTTTTGTACCCTGATATCGCAAGACCTGGTCTCTTGAGATTCTACCAAGATCTCTCCTTTATCTCTTCTCTCCAGCCTCCAGGACAAAGTTAAGATCCTATATGGCAAAACCTTGTCGTGCAAACTCAAGCCAAAGTGGACATGCATCACAAGGGTTGGATTGGATCTGAGAGCCCCCATTTCTGTAATCAACAATCTGTCTAATTAGATGCCATGTTGGGAGAACATTTTGCATGAGATGTAACTAATAGGAAATTTTGTCTATTGCAATCCTCTAGGAGGTTCACATGTATTAAAATTTATTATTTTGGCTGATATGATGCCGAAAGTGTTAAGTAAGCTTTCTTTGTAGAAAACTACAATATAGTTTATAATGTTTTTCATATACAGTTGGTGCATTGAACACAAAGAAAATATCTTTTGAACAGTTTATGAAATGGCTAACTAGAAATATGATGTTAAGCAAAAGCATTAAGTCTTAGGTAAATATGACAGGTTTTGATTCAAAAGGAAGTAAACATCAGCTGGCATGGGATGCACCTCAAGAGGAGACATTTTGAAAAGTCAAAATTGGATATTTACAATTGAACTAGCGGTAACCAGAATCTACACGGGCCATATAAGTTTTCTAATATTGTTTGAGAAATGATTTGATCCTATGTAGCCATGGCCGACATAATTTTGAAGTTTTTTCAAAGAGATTTTATTCAGCATTCATTTCATGTCATACATTGATGAATATAAATAAATGTGGCTATCACAAAAATGGAATGTTTATCTGATTGTGCCTAGGCTTAAATGTCTGAGGTGAGTTTTCTTTTTTCCTTTTTCCCTAGGTAAAGCCACTGGTGAACCCTCTGCTTCTGCCAGAAATGGGTCTGCTGCAGAGGATCATGATGGTAGGTTTGTTATCTACTTTCAATAGTTTAATGTGTGGCCGTTTCAGTTCTTAAAGGATGGGAGAGATTTTTACCATCATGAAGCTTGTCTTCAATGCACCGGAGAGATGCTCGGAACAAATGTTGGAAAATGCACTTATTTTAATCTTCTTCACCTGATCTGGTGGAATGACAAAACCTAGAGTATGTTTTCCTTGAGATTGGCTCATTTAATGGAAAACCTGATTGTCTTCGTGAACAGAACCTATGACATTTGCCATGTATGTGGCTCTCAGACTAGTATGTGGTCCCGCCTAAACTCCAAGGTCATTTATTTTAATACCAATCCTTTTACATGAAGAATTAAGATAAACTGTGATTGCCATTTTGATTATGGTTAACTGCTATGGATCATAGTCAGCCTGTGGGTGCCATGATGCACAGAGCTTGACATGTATCTGATGACCACACAAAGTTTCAATCCATTTGGATTGTATCTTATAGGATATATGGTATTTTATATTCCTGATTTTCTCCCCTTTCTGGTGGCGATGAGATACTCTTATGTCAGTTCTAAAATTAACCGAATCTTCAAATTCAAATCATGAAACTTGGTCCATACACTTCGTTTTTGAATGTTTCCTCTGAGTTTTTTTTCATTAGCATTCTTTATGACCATGTAACGTGTGTCTTTTCATGAGCTAGTGGTAATCATGATCTTCTTTTCTTTTTCTTCCTTTCCTCAGTTGATTTGCTGACATCAGATGCTTGTGGTTATGAAGTGACGCAGGTTGAGAATGGTTATAGTGGGGAGCAAGATATTTCTTCCTCTCTGAGGTCACTGGAGCAACGAGGTGTCCATCCTGATGACCGTGCCCAGAATGGTAAAGAGTCGACATGCAACATCATATCTGGGCATAGGGCTGGTGAGGCTGCAGTTGTCTATGAACATGGTGCAGACATTGAGGCTATCATGCCTAAGCTACGCCATCCTGAGTATTATACAGAACCTCTAATTCAAGAGCTGGCTGCCAAGGAGCGAGCTCATCCTGGATTCTGCTGCCTTGTGAGGGATTTCGTGGTGGGCAGGCGTGGTTACGGGAGCATAAAGTTTGATGGGGAGACTGATGTGAGGAGGCTTGATCTTGAGTCCATTGTCCAGTTCAGCCATCGTGAGGTCATTGTATACAAAGACGAGAGCAAGAAGCCTCCGGTTGGGCAGGGACTCAACAAGCCTGCTGAAGTAACTTTACTGAATATCAAGTGCATCAACAAGAAGACGGGGCAGCAGTACACGGATGAGCGGAAGGTGGAGAGATACAAGGAGATGCTTATGAAGAAAGCCGAAGAACAGGGTGCTGAGTTTGTGTCCTACGATGCATTAAAGGGAGAGTGGAAGTTCAGGGTCAAGCATTTCAGCCGGTACGAGTTCGGTGGTGAAGAAGATCAGGACGCTTCTCTTTGGTGAAGTTGGGCCAAGGAAGTTGCGGTCATGAAGTTTGATCCAATTATATCTGTACAGAGTCTATTGACTTAGGGATTTCACGCTCATGGCCCGTTCTTTACCCTCCAACCCCATTTTTGTTCTACCCCTCTTTTGTTCCTCCTCTCTCCTGTAAGCTCTTTCCTTTTGGGGGGTTCAAAGTATGCTGCCTGTAACATTTTCTGTTGCCCTATTCTTTCTCCTTTCGATCTGTTTGCTCTTTGAACTCAAAAACTGTTGTGTATCCTTTTTTTTTTTCCCCTAATGCAGGAGTGGATTCGGGTCCAACAAGATATCGACATATTTCCTACTCGACATGATGATTTGTTTGTTGGAGATGTAATTTTGAGATTAGAATAGTCATTTCATTATTTATCAAGTATTTTCAGAACTATTTTAGGCTGAGCTGGGCCAGAGTTTATTATTTTAAGGTTTGTTGTAGTAGAGTTATCTTGGTAGGGTTAATATGTAATTCTGTTATTTCTTTGGACGTTTTCGTAATTTTTAGTATTATAAATAGTCATGTATTAGCCCTAATCGGGGTTAATGAATAGTTAGATAAAAAATTTGACGAGTCGCCGTGTTTTTCACCCTTCTGGCGAGACGTCTTCTTCTTCCTCTGGTGAGATGCACAACCTCTGATTTCTCTTCTGGCGTAAGGCCAAATCACCTCTCTTTCCCTTTCTGGCGTGAAGCCTCCCTTTTACTTTCTTCTCTGGCGTGAAGCCCTTTCTTCTAGTTTTTCAGGGAATCTCCCGGCTCGTTGCTTGTCCCATTGTGAGGACGTTCATGGTATGGATCTCGGATTTTTCTATTGACTGCATCACAAAAGCCAAGGATTTCAGAAATTAAGCCTTGATAGTTTGTGATACGGGTGCATTGATCTCTTAAAGTTGATATTTTGTGGTTAGAAGGCTTGAATTCAGCATCTAATTTTGTCTGATTTTAGTTAAAAAGACAAGATCTGCAGCGTATCATATGTTTGATAAAATGTCCACGAGAGTTCAAATCATGTTTATTGGGCAAACCATTTTTGTCCTGCACCAAATTGGTATCAGAGTTTAGGGAATCAATTTATTGGCCCTCAAATCTTCTTATGCATCCGATCAGATTTAGTACAAGTGCGACTTCCTGATGGCCAATGGGCAAATCTCACTTTTGATGAAGGCCGAAAGTTTAATCGTATTTCTCAAGCTGTTGTTGATCTATTGTCCCAAACAGGTTACATTGAGATTACACCAGTCGGTCGGATCATTGTGCAATTTTCTCATGATTCTGTGAAAGTACTTTATATTAATAAAGCTTGGGTAATTCCTTATCCTTCTGATGTGCTTAATATTATTGTGGGGGAGTATTTGTTGGCAGAACGTTGTGGTATGTTAGATGCTCATAACCAAGATGCATATATGTTGAAAGTTCCTCACATGAGGGGATGCATCTTTCGCTTTGATCGAGCTCGTAGAATGCGAAGAGTGGGACAACAGAGATTAATCAAGCCACTCAAACTAGAAACAACCATTGATCCAAGTGAGCCAGCCACATCAGTCGTTCACATATCAAAAGCAAAAGATGAGTCAGTCTCATTACAAAATGCTCGTAAGTACGGGAAGCTAAAACTATTGTTCAGTCTATTGAGATGTGTCTTCACCACCCAATAGATTTGCTTATATCAGCTAGGCCAGAAACTCAGCTAATGGTGTCCCAAGTCACTCAACAAGATGTCACTGTTCCACATGTTGAGATGAGCTGTGAGGATATGCCTCCACTATTTAATCATGGAGAAATATTTATTGCATTTGTACATTATATTTTAAGTGTAATATAATTAGATAATAATTTATGTGGCATTTCGAAGAGTGATAAAGTGACAATTTAATTGTTGGATGTCTCATAAATTTATTGTTTAATCATATTATACTTAAAATATAATGTGAAAGTATAATAAACCTTTCTCTTAATCATGATATTTAGTTTGAGCTATTTAGTAGTTTACTTCAGTCTTAAAAAAAAATTAGTTCAGCTTTTAAAACAGATTTTTGACTCATGGGATCATGAACTATTTATTCAGTCAAGAATGGATTTGATTTGATCTCAGAGTTGATATTTGAAGAGACCCTGCAGCCCAGTCACCATCTTCTGTTGTGAGTCCCGGCGTTTCCTTGTGCAGCTAATTTGAAGAGCTTAACAGAGTTTGACCTTGTATGAGCTGATTTTTACGGGCCCACAAGGCCATGTGATGTGATGTGTTGTGTGGATAGGAAGAGGGGAAGTAGCACGCATCTGGTTGTACGAGGACCACACACACTCTCTCTCTCTCTCCAAAGTCCAAACCACGCACCTCTCGCCAAGAAAGGAAAATAAAATAGAGAAAAGAAGAAAGCCTCTTTCTTCAGGCTCGGAACTTGGAACAGAGTGGCCCGAAGAGTCGGTGCGGAAGCCAAAACCGGCGACGTGTGTCGGAGTCGGGAAGCATCCACGGAAGGCCATGGAGGTGACTGTGCATTCCTCGGTGACTCTTCTCGCGTCCCCCGCCGCCTCACGCGCTCCCCACCTCCCTTGCTCGCCAAGGGCGTGTCTTCGCCGCCGGCAGCTCTGCCCCTTGCCCCGGGTCCGTTTGTCCTACCCTGTTTATAATCGCCTTCCCAGACCTGCTTCGGCGACCTCCGCCTCTTCCGCTTCCCTGCTGCCCACAGCGGAGGTGGAGAGGAGGGCAAGGGCGGCGGCGTTCCCCGCCGCCGTTGCCGACCCCGATGGGAAGGGCAGCAGCGCGGCCATGGAGCAGCTGGACATCGAGCGGGGAGTGTGCGTGCCGTTCCGCAAGTACACCCCTGAGGGCGTGCGGCGCCGCGTGCTGGGGGACCCCCCCACGGTTGCTGCGCTGCTTTCGCTTGCCGCTCGGGGGGCAGCAATAGTCTGGAACCTCGGCTTCTACTGGTCTGTCCTCGCATATGACTGCCTCGTCGGCCGAGACGAGGAGGTTGTCCCTTATCGCGCCAGGCAGCTCCGTAATCTGCTTTGCGACCTCGGACCCTCGTTCATCAAGGCCGGCCAGGTCTCTCACGACCCGATTTCCACGGCAATCCTCAACCCCCCGAATTCCTCCATCTCTCGGGGACGGGGAAGAAAATATACTGCAACTTTGCTCAACTTGCTTTCTTCTTTAGTTTTTCCACTGTGGATGGATCGAATTTGCACCTGGTCGCCACGATGGTGACTGGAATCCTGCTGCTAATTGGTCGGGCTCTGCAGGTACTGGCCAACCGTCCCGACATCATTCGGGAGGACTACATGAACGAGCTCTGCATTCTCCAGGATGACGTGCCTCCGTTCCCCAACCAGGTGGGTCAGTCGAGTTGTCATGAAACAAAGTTTCTTGCAGCCTGAACTTCAGCTTGCGTCTTACTATTCGCCTAAGAACTGAAAATGGATGATGGAACCGTGCTTGATAAGGACACGCCCCCCTCAGCAGCTCGGTCTCATTCCTCTTTCTGTCGTGTCTCTGTCCCAGGTAGCCTTCTCTATCATCGAAGAGGAGCTCGGTCAGCCCCTGGAAAAGGTTTTCAGCAGGATATCCTCCAGGACAATAGCCGCCGCCAGCCTGGGCCAAGTGTATCGAGCCACCTTGCGGGAAACTGGGGAGGATGTTGCTATCAAGGTGTGTTGTTCGCAGGTTTCCTCTCTCATGCTACATCCACTGCTGTATACCTGTTCCCTCATCGTGAAAAGCTCTTTTTTATCTGGAAGGACTTGAATGCCCATTTTTGTCACTTTGCTCAAATGTTTTGAAGATCGTCTGAACTTGAAGTTGCTTTCCCCTATGTGGAAGGATTTGAATGCCGTTTTGGTCACTTTGCTCAAATGTTTTGAAAATTTTCTGAAGTTGAAGTTGCTGACAGGTGCAAAGACCAGAGATTGAACCTATAATCTACCGGGATCTTTTCCTGTTCAGGACTCTTGCTTCATTTCTCAATGGTGTTAGCCTGCAGAAACTGGGCTGCAATGCGGAGCTTATTGTTGATGAGTTTGGTGAAAAGCTCTTGGAGGAGCTCGATTACAAACTGGTAGTCATTCGTTTTATTTTCCTGTTTGCATTTCTGAACACTGTTGCAACTCGAACCTCCTTGCTAGAATGAAAGCATACATGCTCTCCTTATGGACAGTTTGTCTTGCATCGTTGCTTGTCCTTTAGATTGATCCTCAGCATTATGCATTCTTGTATTCAGGAGGCTCGAAATATTGAAGACTTCATAGATAACTTCAAGGATGACCCCTCTGTCAAGATTCCCCGAGTTTACAAGGAGCTTTCTGGTCCTCGTGTTTTAGTGATGGAGTGGATTGATGGCATCAGGTGCACAGACCCGAAGGTCAACATACTGGACATGAATTACTATGATCATTCCAATTGAAGCTTTAGATTTTTCATCTAGTAGCTTTTTATCATTTTCTGATTGTTTATTCTTTTGTCCAGCTGGTTATATATTAAGCAAATCCTGAGCATTTTTCCATGTAATACAGGCAATTAAAGAAGCTGGAATTGATGTTAATGGCTTCTTGACTGTTGGAGTGAGCGCTGCTTTGCGACAGCTTCTGGAATTTGGATTATTCCATGGAGATCCACACCCCGGAAACATTTTTGCCATGCGTGATGGTCGTATTGCTTATGTTGACTTCGGAAACGTAGCTGTGCTCAGTCAGGTGAAATATTTTTGAATGAGACCTGAAGAAGATTTTTTTTCTATGCCAAAGTTTTCTGTGTAAACATGCAGCATGCATTGTGATAAATTATGTTACCTTCTGGATTTGGGACCAACCTTAACCATAGAGGGAGCAGAGATAGCCTGTTACGTAAGCTTTTTCCTAGAAAGTCCATCTCTGTAGGAAATGGAAGAAGATCATTGGTGCATGACGAGATTGCAGAATAATTAAGATAGGTTGTTTTGATAATTATGCTTTAATTAATAATGCCATCACTCCTCCATCCATCACTTTTGGCTGCTGTGACTGCTGCCCGATGCCTCTGCTGCGGCCACCTCTTCCTCATCCTCTCTTCACCTTCCACCTGTCAAAGGAAAGGTAACACAGACAGGATAAAACCTTAAAGCTGAAAAGTGCATAGAAGCCTCTGCAGTCTGCTTCTTATCTAAATGTTTACACCTTAAAGAACACAAAAGATTATTCAACCGAAGTTGGTTCAGAATGAGGTCGGATTGACCAGTCTGGTTGAGGCCTCCAATATGAGCCCAATGCCTGGTATGGCCTTCCTTGTGGTATTCTGGTGTTATTGTCAGTTTTAATCTCTTTGCAGAACATTTTATGAACAAATCTGTATGCACATATATGTTTTTCATACTTTCATGTCAATATAAGCAGGTTAGGAGTTTCTCTATATTGAAGTGATGTTAAGGTGATTATCTGTGGTTCTCACCTCAGTGATTGTGGTCCTACATCCCTCTGGTAGTCCTTTGTATGCAATTATTTCTTTTTTATAATAAAAGCTTGTTTATCCAAAAAAAATCCTAGAGGCAACCTGCTACTAGGAAAATGTCTTAAAAGTTGAGTTGGAGGATCATATAAACCATTATTTGAATTTTTGATCCATTTAATATCTCTTGGTTAGGTTTTGTTATCTTCAATGTAACATCGTGATAGTCTTTTTAATTTTCCTTAGGTTCCTGCAACCTCAGATGACCTTATTAGCTGATAATGGTGTGAATTTGTTCCTTTGGCTACAGCAAAATAAACAAATTTTGATTGATGCTGTTGTCCATGCTGTAAATGAGGACTATGTTGAGATGGCAAATGACTTCACTAGGCTTGGTTTTCTTGCTCCTGGAACCGATGTATCTCCCATTATTCCAGCTTTAGAAGCAATTTGGCAAAATTCCGCTGGAAAAGGTCTGGCAGACTTCAATTTTCGTAGTGTGACAGGTATTTTGTCTCCTTTGTCTCTTTGACTTTTGCTTGTTGTCTTTTATCTTTGTCATTGTTGTCAAACATCGACTCTTACCTGTTTACTTTATCATTTTGCTCTTGCCATTGACTAAGGAAAATGAAATGGCAAGTGTGGTCTTTAGAGGAACTGAACAATGGCTAAACCAGAACTTTTCTGAGCTGATGAGAGTTCGGCATTTCTGACTCTGTAGAAACAAGTAATATTAAACAAGCATCCAATATATATGTACACGAAGTTTTCATTGTACAATAGGACAAAGGAACTAGATCCGGATATAAGTGAGACTTCAGCACCATAAAAGTAATTCTTAAATGACTAGTATTCCTATTGCTGATGGTAATTATTGGCATAGGTCATTTAGTCTTGTACCATCATTAAGCCACCTACACCTGTACTAGTCCAGGCCTTTTCACCCATTAGAGTCTTGGGTTGGCAGTTTGGTTCATTGACATGGTATTAGAGCTGGTTCACTCATTTGTTTACTCTGTTTGGTCCTTGGTCCTAAAAGTTTCAGGCTGCACTACTTGTCATATGATTTCCTGCAGGTCTTTCATCATCAAGAAAGCTGTTTAGAGCCACTCTTAACATTCATAAACCACTCGATGCATATATGTATCCTGGGCCCCTCCACCCAGTAACCCGAGTTTCAGTTGACAGTTTGGTTCTGTAATAGTAATATAAAGATTGTTGTATTAGGAATAGAGAATATGATCTCTCTGCTCCCTTCCCACACCATCATCATCAGTAAGAATTTGACATTATTTTTACTGTTGGCTGTCAACCTAATGCAAACCCTCCTCCTTTCTCACCCGGGCTCGGGATCGGCTATGGCGGAGCTCCCCTCCCACACACCAACAACAGGGAAAAGAAAAAAGAAGAAAGAAGAGAAGAAGAAGATAGTGCACATTAATGCAGAGGTTGTCTGTCTTGAAGAACAAACTTTTTAAGATGATAATGGGCCTAGCAGCCTGCTCAATAAAGATACGAGGAAGAGTAAGCAGGCCAGAGAGGTAAAGTACTGACAATACAACAATATGGATATCTGCTGAGACAGCAAGAGGCACAACGGCCATGGATATAACTAGATGAGGTGCAGAGGAGGCAACAGGAAAATTCACTTGGGACTAAAGAAATCAGTGGAAGGAAAGCCAACAAGATACTCAAAGGAGGCTGCAGACAAAGAAACAGATTGCTCCAATGCAGTCAATATGCTGAAAAATCCCTATGTGGACATACGGCATGGCCTACCTGGAAGAGAGCCACTGGAAATCAGAACAGGCCCCTTAGTCTCACTGGAACACCAAATCAGAAAATGAACTGTACCAGCAGAGTCAGAATGTAGAAGCATTCCACAAAGTCCATTGATGACGACGGCAAAACCGGTAACAAGAATAAGGATAATTGACAATGGGGGGAAGCTGAGGATCCTGCTAGAGCTGGTGATAAAGACAACCATGCATGATGAAGATGCTGCTAGTGAAACTAGTCAGAACTGATAATAAAGATTAGGATAGACAATGTAAAAGTAGAGGGTAATGTGGAGGCAAATACAAGGCTGCAAGATGATCCCAGTCGTGAAAGAATTGCAAGGGGAAACTGCTCTAGAGGACTTGAAGAAAAGGTAACAGAAGGGATTGAGGGAAGGATGTTGTGCGAGGAAAACTTGACAGAGAAACTTGATCTCCTCTATGATGAGAGAAAAACCACTCTGAGAGGAAAGAGTAATGCAAGAGGAGGTCAAACAAATTTTATCTCTTCTGCATCGTGGCTCTTGCTGAAACTGTAGTATGATTTCTAATCTAACTAGGAGAATAGTGCTAACACTAGTATTGATACTAGTGTAACCAGGAACATAAAAAATCTTTCCAACAAGCAGAATGAGAGCTCATATGTTTAATCCATTTAGAATGTAAAACTCATTGATATTAAAAACTTGAGTATATGTATAATTCATTTAAAATCCAAAAACAATCTCTTAACATGGGATCTGTTCAGGGGATTCTTGCAGTTTTACATTTTGAGAATAATATAGACACCCTTGTTGTTGATAAAGAACTCCTCTTACTCCTTTGGCTTTTGTTTTAAAGCTCGGCAAACTAACAAAAATAATCAAACCCTAGAAGCTTATAAATTAGCTAAAAAGAGGGTCAAGAAAATAGTTAGTAAAGCTAAATCCAAGCATTTGAAGAATTGTATAATAAATTAGGAACTTGAGAGGGTGAAAATGACATATTTAAACTTACTAAATTAAGAGAAATAAAAAGTAGAGATCTAAATCATGTTCGTTGCATTAAGGTTGAAGAGCAAAGGGCTTTAGTTAAGGACCTCGAGGTTAAAGGGATATGGTGTAGCTATTTTTCATAAATTACTTAATTTAGATTGCTTCAAGGATTTCTCTTTAGAAGGAGATCGAGAGTCAACAAAATTTGATAATTATCAGTATTTCAGGCATATTGAGACATTAGAAGTGTGTGATACTTAAAAAAAAATGGAAGTGGACAAGGCCTTAGGATTAGATGGCATATCTATTAAAGTATGGAAAGGTCTAGAAGACATTGGTATTAAGTGGCTAATTAAACTTTTCAATAAAAATTTGAAGGAATGGAGAATGCCAGAAGAATGAAGGAAAAATGTTGTGGTTCCTTTCTATAAAAACAAAGATGGTATTCAAAGTTGCAATAATTATTGTTGAATCAAGCTTATGACATACTATGAAACTTTGGGAAAGAGTTATCGAAAAACATATTCGATATATGACTACTGTATCAGACAATCGATTTGGTTTTATATCGAGTAAATCTACTACAAATGTTATTTTCTTATTATGGTAGTTAATGGAGAAGTATAGAGAGATGATAAGAGGTTTATGTATGGTTTTTCTTGATTTAGAGAAGGCTTATAATCGAATATCAAGAGAATTGATTTTGTGGACATTAAGGAAGAAGAGAATCTCTCAAGAGTATGTTGATTTGGTTTAGGATATATACAAATGTGCTACTACTAGTGTGAGAACTATTGTTAGAGAGACTTGTGAATTTCTGGTCACTATAGGTTTGCATCAAGGTTCTGTACTAAGTCCGTATCTTTTTTCTCTGGCTATGGATGAAGTAATAAATCAATTGCACGATGAATTGATGATTTCCCTTGATGTATGTTATTTATAGATAATTTTGTCTTAATTGATGAGAACATTGATGGTCTAAATGCTATGTTAGAAAGTTAGAGGCATGTCTTGAAGTCTAAAGTTTTAAAAATCAGTAAGAGCAAGTCAGAGTTTTATGTATTGTAATTATAGTAATAAGAGGGTGTTACAAAAGATATGATTTTAATTGATTGACAAAACATTTGTAAGGCTAATAGCTTTCTGTATGTAGGGTCTATCATCCAAAAGCATGGAGAGATTTATGACGTTGCACATTGGATTAAGACAAGTTGGTTAAAATGGAGAAGTGCATCCGGAGTCTACTGTGATCATCGTATACGCATGAAATTTAAAGAGAAGTTTTATAGAATAGTTGTGTGGCCTACTTTGTTATATGGTACCGAGTGTTGAACAGTACGAAGAAACATATTAACAAAATGTGTGTAGTAGAGATGAGGATGTTGAGATGAATGTGTGATAAGATTAAGAAAAATAAAATTAGGGATGAGCTTTCGTAAGGACTTGAGGATAACTCCAATTGATAGTTAAATGAGAGAAAATAAATTCAGGTTGTTTGGACAGATGCACCGTCGTCCTAACGACACTGGTTAAAAAATGTGATCAAATCTTAGTAGATGTTAGTAAAAAAGCTCGGGGAAGATTTAAAATGAGATGGTGCAATGTTATTGAGAAAGACATTGATTTATTGGGTTTAAATACGAATATAGCACTTGATAGAAATCTTTGGTAGAACAAGATTCATTTAGCTGACTCCAAACAATAGGACAAGGCTCTGATGATAATGATGATCTCATATAGGCTGGTTAGAGTTAAATCATGATCTAAAATTTGAAATTTTTGCAAACTTCACTCAACAAGAGGGACAGTTTCCTAGAGTAGTGCTATAAAACACCAACCTTATTCTATAATGGCATATTTCCAAATTTATATAATATGTTGATGCTTTTGTTTCTTTTTACTTTTCAAGTGTTTTCATCTACTTGATACATGACGATGTGCACGGATAACATGTATGCTCTATTTTTTCTCTGCAGGAAAGTTTAATCAGCTTGTGTACCAGTACCCTATCCGTATACCAGAGAGGTTTTCCCTTGTTATTCGTTCTTTGTTGACTCAAGAGGGCATCTGCTTCACGCTTAAGCCAGATTTTAAGTTTTTGGAGGTGAACGACTCTCGTATGAGTATCAATTGGTCTAAGAAATTGAGAAATCATCTAAATAAGTTCTGGTTTATTTTGAGGCATATTCTCCCATTTTTATTGGCAAAGTTTAATTTGTTTTTATTTCCTGAATGACAGTATTGTTTAGTCATGAACAATTTGGTTTTTTCCTCTTTATTTCTAGGTAGCCTATCCATATGTGGCAAAGCGGCTTTTAACAGATCCAAATCCTGCATTACGCGAGCGTCTCATACAGGTCTGTTGTGCGTTGGATCTTTGGGGAATTCTTTCATCTTTGTAGGTTCCTATATGGTATCTTTTTTTGCATATTTTCCTTTTTTACCTTTATTTTTGTTGTTACTCTCATCTCTCTCTCCCTTTCTCGCTCCCATGTGCTCCATATAATCTTTCTACTTTTTTATTTGCAGTTGGGACTATTCAGTATTTAAGTTTTCGTTACTATTAGCTGATGGCAAATCATCTTTTTCACTTTCTGTTCTTTATGGACTTTATTCCTGAGTAATATTTACTGCACAACCTGGTGTGCCGTTGTTGCACCGATTTTTGCCCAAAGAAGAAAGAATATAAAAGAAGATGAAAAGGAAGAGAAATAGATAAAAGGGGAGAGATGTACCTTCTGGAGTCTCTTTGGACTCCTGTCGCCGCCGCTGCCATCTCTCCATTGCCGTTGACAGAGAAGGAAGAGGAGAGAGGGGGGGTCTGCTGCGCAGCAGACCCCCCTGCTTGCCCAGCGCCGCCGCCGCGGCCCCCTACCCACCGCCATCGCCGGCCTCCTTGGCTCTCGCCGCCGGCGCCTCCTTTCTCTCCCTAGCCAGTCGCCGCCGCAAGCCCCCTTGGCCACCGCCGCTGCCTTCTCTCCTTGGCCAGCCGCTGCTGGGCCTCCCTAGCCAGCCGCCGCAGTCGCCTCACCCCCGCGCTCCACTGCCGCTGCTGTGCTTCTGCAACTCCACCGCCGCTGCTGCCGCGCTCAGCACCGCCGCCGCCCCCCCCCCCCCCCCCCCCCTGTGCTGCTGTCGCTGCTGTTGCGCCGACTTCCCCCATCGCCGCCGTCAAGCAAGGAAGAAGAGAGGAGGAGGAGGTCGCGCACCTCCTCCCTCCCGATCGCCTCTCTCTCGCGCTCTCTCTGTCTCTCTCCCGATGCCCTAAAAGGGCATAAACACAAAAGAAAAAGAAGAGGGGTGAAAAGAAAAAAGGGAAACAAGGGGAAACATGCAAATAGCCAAATCCAAATGGCCGGGGAGCGTCAGTAATTGACCGGGACGGTGTTTTGGCAAGTATAATGTGAATGGCCGGGACGAAGTCAAATGGCCGGGACGAAGTCAAATGGCCGGGACGAGACATCAAATGGCCGGGACGGCGTCTTCTCCAGCTCCTATAAATAGCCCTGGGGCGCCCCAGGCACAGAGGAGGATTTTCTGAACTGGAAAAACCAGAGCAAGGCTCTGAGAAGACTGCAAGGCGGTCTGGAAAAAGGGTCTGCAAGGCAGCCCTAAAAAAATATCGTGCAAGGCGCGATTTTGGCTATTTTCAAGTCCGGAAAAAGGTCCATTGGGCTTCCTTATTGGGCCTAAATTCCTTATTGGGCTTGAATTTCATATTGGGCCTGGATTACTTATTGGGCCAGACTTGTACTTTCACACAGTTAATTGAGACATTTTGTGCTTATTGGGCCGATATTTGACAAATTATCTTGTGTGATTTATTGGGCCTAGTGGGCTATTTTTAAAACATTTAATCATGCCTTATGTGAATTATTTCATGTAATATCACGTTTATTAAAACGTTGCACTACGTAATTCTTTAGTCAAAATCAACCAAATTTTCGACGAACATTAACGAAATATCTTCCAAATATTATCCTTTAATTTTTAATAAAATAAAATCAACAAACAAGTTATGTTTCACATCAATTTAATCCACCTTAAGTTAATTCACATTTAAATCGATTAAATAAATGAAAACATTAACTTAATTCATGTAATTCTAATTTAAATAAATAAATAACGAAAATGTTTAAATAAACAAAATTAATAATTCTAAAATACCAAAAAATGGGAAAATACATTTAAAAATCAATAAAAAATGAAATAAATATCAAAAAATTCCAAAAAAATAGATTGCATGTTGGCAACTATGTTTTCTTTCATGTGTAATTTATTTCATTCAAATGTGAGTCGTGTTCTTTTTCAAAGGGTTGTCTGATGGCTAATCAAGGGTATTCAGCCTTTGTGCTGATGCAATTAACACTAACCGAGGTTAGTGGGGGAGGTCAAATGAACTAAGCAAGACCATGTCTTTTGTAAATAAATAAAACCCAAATAAGTCAAACTTCCAATTAAATTTAAAATTTTACAATGTCGAAAAATAATTCTCACAGCCGTGTGCAGCAAATCTTAGTCAAAGCAGCATCCCTGCAGCTTATAGACTATCCGTCCTGAAATGACCCTCGAGCAGACCCCTTGAGCAGACTGACCGCTCATTTCCTAGGAATGAATTATATGGTATCAAAATGAAAAGGGAGGAGAATGAGAAATAGAGAATCAGAAAAAATGTCATATCTCATTCCTAACACATACATTCCAGATGCTATACTTCATTACTAACTTTTGTATATTTCATTCCTATCCCCTACATTCATTCTAAATCTTATATTTCATTCCAAAGAATATATAATTCGTAACTTGTATATGCCACTCTGATTCTCCATTTTTCAATCTGATCCGTTATTTTTCATTCTGATTCCCTATATTTCATTCTCTGAAATGAGCTTGTCACTTTGTCCTATCTGACATGTCATGTGGGATTTTGGTACGAGTGTTACCCTGTACTCTATCATCGTCTAGGTTTTTGCTTATATGTGAATATGTTCGGAGTGTATGGACTTTAAAGAATGCCAGTTAAAATATGATCTGGGACTCAGATCTACATTTGATCTGCAGTAACGATGAGTCTGCTTAGCTTTTGATTTGACAACTGGTTCATAATACATTTAACGGCTGGTGCAGGTCCTCTTCAAGGATGGAGTTTTCCAGTGGAAACGGCTTGAAAACCTCATTGTTCTCGCAAAAGAAAATGTTGCCAAGATGAATCGCAACCCTGCATTGAAAGTGAAAAACACGTATATCACAGGAAATTTTGGTCTCGTTTATTATACTTCATTTGCCCATCTTGATACATGCCATGCTATTATTGCAGGCAAATGTCAAGAAACTGGCAGGTTCAAAGAAAATTAGACCTCACAGAGACGATCAAGGATGGGGCAAGAATGTTTTTGATTGATTCAGGGATTAGACGCCAGCTCCTTTTAGCTCTGACCGAGGACTCTAAGCTTCATATTCAGGAGGTTTGCAATCTTGTCTAGTTTGTGCTCGTTTAAAGTTGCTTTTGTGTGCTTTCTTTGATCAATTTATAGGTTCAAGAACTGCATCCCTATTTGCCGCCTTAGCCTGAACGCATTAATATTGGTTTACTTGCATGGTTCGTTAAGTACCGTTCCTTTCTCTTGTAGCTTGTGGATGTATATAGATTGGTGGAAGATGAGGTGGACATACCATCAATTGCTTTGGAGGTTCTAAGAGGTAAAATATAAAACATATCTGCTGCCTTTTATTCCCTTCGCCCGTTTCTGACAAACATAATTGTTGATTATGAAATGCAATGCGTCTGCGGCTTCAATCGATGCAGATTTGCCAGCTGTTACGCGTGATTTTGTGCTCTCCTGGAGTGACACGGTTTTGTCAGACCGTTGATTGTCCGACATCGATCAACCTGATGATGGCTCAACTGCTGGTTGAATTCGGCATTTAGTCAAAAGGAGACTTTCCATATTACAAGTTTAATTGTCTTTGCTTCATACATATAGGATAGGCATTATATTTTTTTCTCGGACCGATCCAGTAATGATCAAGTGTATGTTCCCGGATACCAAGCTTGTATTTGTCAATTTTGTAGATAGAAGTAAGCTTCACGGAGTAAAAAGAATGCTCGGTGATGTGTATTTTTACTTAAATCTGTGGCTAATAAAATAATATTGTCGACTGTACTTTTACTATTCCTCTCTCTGATCATCCAATAATCAATGTTCCTCATGAAACTTGGGATCCCTCTTCTATTGAAGTTTCTTTGGTGTGCAATTGTTGACTAAAAACAATTTAGTGATGTGTAAAGACGACTGATTTAAACCTTAGCGCTACATTGGGTAACTGAAGAGTCGGCAGTTCGACCGTTCCAGGTTTTGTATGACAGACGAGGTTGCCGAGAACACAAATTTAAGTCACGTGCAAATAAGTTCTTGTAATAAACGATTAGATGTTTTGCCTTCCACACTGAGGGCATAAAATTACTTCATAGTTGCAATCGTCTTCAACCTTAGTAGAGAGAATGAGGAGTAGTTGAAAGTTTAAATTTCTTTCTTCCCATGCTGGTAAATTTTAGATTGTTCACAACTGTGGAAATTTCCTCCGGTATCCGAGAAATTTGAAAATTGGAGAATTCAAATAGAAAATAAAGGCTTCAAGATACTAAATTTTCGGGAACTATGTACAGGAAAATTGTAACAGACTTTGTGAAATCTCAAATTGGGAGGGGGAGAGGGAGGGGGTGGGGCGCTGGTGTTGGTCCTTGTTGAAGCATCGAGTTGCTTAGTGAGTCTTCAGTCCAAAATACCCTTTTCTGTGATGGATATAAATTATTTGGATATATCGAGTGTTTTTGATAGAGTCTATACAAAATGGGCAAATTAATTAAGAGACTTTGATTGTAACGGGGAGATCTTCACTGCAACATGACTTAATATATACTGTAAGGATTTTATTGATGCCTAAGCACATTTTAAGACAGACTCTTGGGTACTCTCTTCACTCGAGTCCGTCCCCTTCACTTTTGATTTCTGGTTAAAAATAGTATGAGAAATTATCCAGTAAAATTTATATCTCATGATGTAGGTATGTTTTAAGTAATTAGTATTTTATCATGCAACATACAATACTCATGAATAGAGGTGCTCATGGTATCATAATAAATCAAATTCAAGGTCATGATAGGTACGTGATGGGTAAACGATACATAGGCCTGTCAACGGATCCATCTGATCCGAAATCTGACCCGGATCCGATTTGAATTCCGGATCCGGGTCACATCTTTTAACCCGGAATACTATATTTTCGGGCCAGAGGAATTGATCCGAAATGGATCATTTCGGGGCAGTCTTTCGGGCGCCGGAAGGGCAATCCGGATCCGTGCTCCGAAGAGAAAAGGGCCGAAACCTAGGCAATTCCCCAATCCCCACCCTCGACTGGAAGCAAAGGTAGGGTTTTCATTCCCCTTCCCGATCGGCGATAACGGCAACGGCGGCCATCTTCCTTCCAATCATCGACGACGACGGCCATCCCTTCCCGATCGGTGACGACAGCGACTATCCTCCTTCCGATCTGCGACGACAGCGGCCATCCCTTCCCGATCGGCGATGATGGTAGCCATCTTCTTCTGTTTGGCGACGACGGCAGCATCTCCCCCTCCAGGTTTTCCATCTCCCCCTCTCCCTTCTGTTCTCTTTCGCCCTCTCTCATTCGCATGAAGGGAGACCCATTGGCCCCTCCGTTCCCACCTCCTGGCTCCTGCACCCCTCTCTCTCATGTGCATGAAGCGTATCAAAGGGGTCGGCCTCACAAATGATGTTTCTCTGTGAACACCAACCTGAAAATGAACATGTTTTTCCCTCTCGTCCTCTGCTCTTGATAGAGTTGCATTTGAAGAGCATTTAACCATTCGTTTCTTGTTTAAGCAGGCTACCATTCAGGGATTTCATTCTAAAGGATTTTCTATAGAACAAAGTGAAGATTTACTGAGGAAAAGTGTGGCAATTGCATGTGAAGCACGTGAGATTTTTTATGATAAACTTGCAGACGGTGGTGTATAGCCAATTTTTGCAGTGAAAGCCAATTTTTGCAGTGAAAACCAGCTATCCACTCGGTGAAAGCCACCAAAGAGAACCTGTAGATGATCTGAGTCAAAGAGAAAAGAGAACTTGTATTACTACATAGTTGGGATTTAATGTATACATTTGATTTTATGTATGGGAATGGATGTCTATTTAGTTAAGAGTTCTTAAATTATTTGATTTTGTATAGCCAACGCAGATTTGAGTATTTTTTTTTTCAGAATTTTCAGATTTGTTATGTATGTTTAAACCAAATTTTGTGTTGTTCTTGCTAGTTGCTATAATCATCATAGATCTGGGTGATTTATTTTTTTTCAGATTTTTTTTAGATTTTTTCTGTATATTTAACTGGATTTTATGACTGTTTTTGCTATGGTCAGCACAGATTTGGCTTTTTTTTTTCTTCAGATTTTCCAAAACTTTTAAGTATGTTTAATCAGAAGTTTTTTTTGTATATTCTAATAACCAGCCGTCCAGCACAGTTTCAGTAATTTTTTTGTATTTTTCAGATTTTTTTACCATATTCGGATCCGGATCCGAAATTGATGTTAGATCTTAACCCGAATCCGGATCCGAAAATATGCCTAAATTTGATCCGGGTCAGATCCGGATATTCTAAATTCGGATCCGGATCCGGATCTCTAAGGATCCGACCCGGATCCGTACCGTTGACAGGGCTAACGATACAATAGGCAATGCTGTACAACAAGTGACAAGAGATATTACCCATGGTATGTGATCATTTTTCAAGAAAGAACGAGTCAAGAGTTTGCAATGTCCAATAACATATGCAATGAACAGTATGAGTAGAATTCCACTAGAATCTAGTGGACAATGACATGTACAGTAGCAATGGCCAATATCACATGTAACGATTCAGTTATGTCAATCAGTCATTTAAGTAATCATTCAATAATAGTTGGAATTAATCACACCAATCTTGCATGTCAATTAGGTGTCATGCCATACACCTCAAGAGTTTCATACTTGTCGCGGTTATCAGTACTTCGGTGCTCCTCACAAGACTAGGCATGGCCCTATATGCACAGGTGTTAGTTATGAACCGTAGTTTTATGTAATTTCTGGTAATTCTATAGCCATATTGTAATATTCTCAAATTCTAGACATCATGATTTACTAAGTAATTTCTATTTATGTGTGATAGTTGACCTTAAATCTAGATATTCATATTTAAAGGTGTGTGTGATTAGTCTTGTCACATGTTAATATCATTTTCGGTCACGTGTATCCAAACAGGACGTCATTAATTAGGATATCAAAAATATGATTGAATCTGAACTCACCATAATTACTAAAGAAATGTGTTGATTCTGAAAGTATACATATTAAGATTTATTGAGGCCCAGATGTTGAGATTTATTAGATTTATTGATTTTTGGGACAATTTTCATCCAACAAAATTTTAATTTAAAAAATTTAACTAAAATCACCATAATTCGTAAAACCTTTCAATTAATTTGTGATTAAAATTTCACCTTAAATGGACATCATTTAGATAAAAAAAATAGATAACCAAAAAATCTAAATGAATTAAAATCTATTTATGTAACTCATTTAAATACAATGATGTCATTGGCTTGTTCTCGAAGAAAACCGTACCCTACGTATTAGGCTACGTGGTTAATGTCCCCAAAGAAAACATACCCTTATGTATTAGGCTACGTGGTTAATGTTGGGAACAACTTGAGCTTCAAGCTAAAGGATCTTAAACCTCTACGTACAACACAAGCTTAAGACCCTATTTAAACCCCCTTTGTTCACTCCTCCTCACACTTTAGACACCTACATCTTTTCCTTTTTGTTGTTGCTCCTTCTGACGCTATAGGAGGCCGTACTTAAGAAAGGAGATTAACGTCCCGACGCGGGATATTGAAGTGGAATACAATTAAATAAACAGTATGGAGCGTAAAATAGACATCAAATCATTACATAAATTTGGAATAATGCCAAACAAACTAATTTTATTGACAATTCCACTAATCTCTATTACATTCACTAATTTCAGAGTCAAAACTGTGACAGATCACGTCGTTCAAACCCGTTAACCTAATAACAAGCTTGATCCGACTTCGTCTCGCGCGAACAAGCCGAAGCCTCGCCAGGGATATCAACACACGTGTCCGTGAAAATATAAAAGAACATACTGAATATATATAAGATTGAACATCTCACATATATTTACAGAAGGATTACATAGCCAAATTTCAACAAAAGTCAAAATCAAGTACAGAAGCCTGGGGCATACCCCTCAGCACAACAGAAAGTAAACTACACTGCTGGAGGCGTGGACCCAACACCATCGCGATGCGGCTCCGGACTAGAAGACGAATGTGAAATCTCCTGCTCTCCTTCACCTGAAAGTAATAAAGGGTGAGTCTCACGAGTCACTGGCTCAGTAGGGAAACTCCCTCAAAAGCTGCAAACCACAAAACACAAAAGAAGCAAGAGCAAAGCTGAGTTATATATAACTAGCAACACTACCTGAGCATGGAGAGATGTTCACAACACATAAATAAAATCAAGCTAACAACATGATTCCAACTTTTATAAATAAACAGCAAACCACACTCAGGAGTACGAGCTAAAGAAGGGTAATGCTAAACATGAGTCACGAAGACTGGTTCGCGACACTAGCTATAGACCCGAACAAGCAACACAGGTCTACCTCTCAACCTCGCAGTCAAGGACAAAAGGTCCAGATGCCGCTCCACCACAACAGAACCAACAAGCTGTGGAGACCAAACCTCACCACAACTGCAGCTCACACGGCTGCAGCTCGATGCCTGGCACCTTAAAGTGAGGCACTGGGCAAATTACTAGCTAGGGACCAATATGTCTACCAGTGCCCGTCCCCCAACCAAGAGCTCTCTACAAGCGACTAAGAGCAACCACAACACACCAGACATTGTCCCATTGTCGTCTTTCCCTCAGCCGGACGTACAACTCAAACTACAGAGTGAGGGTGTCCAGGTAGATGACACAGACCCTAGCAGTACACAAGTACCGGGATAAACCCCGAGCACTACGTGTCTGGCTCACAGAGAACCTGGGGTACCCGACTCGAGAGGTAACCACGGGCGGCGGCGTATATTCGACTTGCCACATATACAAAACCATGCAAACTCGGTGTTTCCACTTACCACAAGTGTCAATGCACCGCTTACTAACCATTGCACATAAACCAACAGTCATACGGACCCATACATGAAAGCAACTCATAGCACCATGTAGACAAGCCAGGGTTCGGGTAGCACTCTTCTAAATCGCGACGGACACAAAGATCACTATTTGAAGACTGAATCACAACGGGGGTAACCATCACGATACAGACTGAAACGCGATGTCTGGATCCGTCGCATTTCAGTTGTAGAAACCCTACCCCAAAACCCATTCCGAAAGATGCTCAAACCACCCTACACAACCATTTCACATGAAATATTGCATTGAAATGATGACCTACACATGCATCCTACTTCCCTTAACCCATTTCACACATTAAAAACCGTTAACATGGTTCGTTTAAATAAAAGGAGAAGAATTCCCCTACCACATGAAGAACATGAAAAACGCGTAAAACGGCATTACCCTGGCGTTTCCCGTGTTCCGCACAACCTCCTCGCGTCGGAATCACGCCAAACCACACGTCGAGACCTCCAAATCGCCGGGAAAACCCCACACAATCCTCCCCTACAGCTAAGCAGTGTTTCCTGCATTGCTTGGCCTGGGGTCGGCCAGCCTCAACACACAGTCGAAATCGCGATGGGTCGCATCGTCGCGTTTAAATCGCAATGGGTATGTCTGTCGCAATCCTGCGTTGGTCGCGTTTATATGAAAGTCGCTCCAGATGTTGGTTTGGTCTGGATTCCAAGCCTCCAACCCACACAAACTGTACAAACCATGCAAACACTCATTATTAGGCCACACACTGGCCACTAAATCCACTAAGCTACGATCCGAAAAAGTTGCGGCATTACAAAAACTATGGGCCCATAGTACTTGTAGCGACCCTGGATACTTATGCCCAATAAGGCTCCATATCCAGACCCGTCTCCCGCGAACAGACCGAAGGCTTGCAAGGGATAGCTCACACACGTGTCCAATAAGAATATAAAAGATAACCACAAGACTATAAGATACAAGAAAATACATGTACTTATACTCATTTACAATAAATTACACTGTCTCAATATATTATTACATGTCCAAGAGAAAAATATAACTACTTGTGGCATACCCCGAGAGAGCAAAGCTCACATAACAACAACTACAACTCAACATCTAGTGGTAAAAGTCTGCCACGATGCCACTGCAAACCAAACACACTGGTAACACTTGAAAAAAAACTGTAAGGGAGTGAGCCTCAACAAGTCATAGGCTCAGCAGGGACCTCCCTAAAACAACAACAAACCAATAACAACAAAAAGAATTGAGACCTCAACCCTCAAGGGTCTCACTGGCAACACTGATAATAAAACTACAACAATCTTGCAATAAACCTCATTAAACTACATTAAACTACAAACACTCTAGCTAATCCAACTCACAGAAAATTAAGAGAAACCACAAGACTAGCCCGGAACCACCAGTCCACCATGACAACTGAATCCGACTAGCCACAAGTCACACAAACCAGCCATCAATGGAAAACGCCAGGACTGGTAACCATGAGCCAGTCCACCACACACACTGGGATACTAAAACACATCGGAGAATAATCCACAGAAGGGTAAAAACTCGACAAGTGGAGGGTCACACAACATGACCTCCACGGAGCACAGCTCCACCTCAACATCTAAAAAGACTGGCACACCATGTGCCACCACAACTGACTACCCACGAAGGGTACAGGTACCTGAAACCACAAGGTACCACAACTGAACCACAGTTGGAGAGTTAACACTCACAACCACAACCCCTGGAAAGCTCGAGTCGGAAGAAACGACGCCGCCACGTGGGTAAAGACTACTGGTTCATGACGTCAATATCCAACCCGGACACACAACATAAGAACTACCTCTTAGTCTCATAGCCATGGGCGTAAGGTCCAGCTGCCGCTCCACAACCACAACGTAAAACCAAAGAACAGTGGAGACTAACCAACACCACACCTGCAGACCACACACAACAGTAGGCCCATTATGGCACCAACTTTAGAGACTCTGGCCTGAGCTCTTTAAAGTGAGGCACTGGAAAACATGACTACATGGGGCCCAGTACGTCTATTGGTGTCCGTACCCCCAACCACGAGCACGATACAAGCGACTGAACACAAACTCTCGCACAAGTTACTGTCCCTCTGCTGTCTTTCCCTCAGCCGGACGTACAACTCAAAGTTAGGAGTGAGGGTGTTCAGGAAGACAACACAGACCTCTATGGTACACACAGTACCAGGTCAAACCCCGAGCAACCTCGTGCTTGGTTCACAATGAACCTGGGGTACACGACTGGAGCGGAATTCCGAAAAAGGCGTCGGACCACCAAGCTTGGGAAACACATAAGCCATGACGAATACTTAACATACTCAAATAATCTACATTCATAAACCACGATAATTCACAATCGAACTTGCTTGTCATTGGTCATGACATGACCTCCATACAACACATAACACTAACCACTATACCTGTAACACCCATAATTTAAATAATAATAAAAACATTGAACATTATAAAAGATATTGATTACCATAAAAGATACAAGAATATGATTACAGTTGAATCTAGAAACCTTTCATATAATTTATGTGATTCCAATACTGTCTTCAGATGTGAGCACCCCGACAAGACATCATCAAAATTCGATAATAAAAGTAAAATCTAACAACACCATAATTACCAGAAAAATGTATTCAAAAATATAAATATCTTAATTTATTGACGCACAGATATCCAGATTAAACCGACATAATGATTTCTGGGAACAATTTCCACCCGATGGAAAACTAATCCAAAAAATTAAACTAAAATCACTATAATTTGTATCACCTCTTAATAAGCTTATGTCTGAAATTTCATCTAAATTGGACATCATCTAGATAGAAAATTATCAACCTAAACTAATTAAATGGAATTACGTAGGCTCCCTTACGTAAGAAACTTGGGGCTAAGCTGGGAAGGCCTCGTCTCTAATTGGGTGACCCTTATCCTTATCCTCATCATCACTCGCACTTCGTGGCTGTAACACCTCGATTTTATTTATAAAAATAATTGGCTATTTGTGTATAATGCATGATGATATTCCAATTAGTTTGATTATTAGGCACACTACCATTACTAAAATAAACCTTGGAAATAAACACACATGAGACTACATAAATTAATAACCTAAATAAATAAAATATCATCAAGAGAAAAAGTATTTAACAAGAATTATATTATATTAAAGAAATATATGGAAATTATATATAAACATATATATATATATATGTATATGATTTATGGCACAGTGATTACGTAGGGTAGTCGTTGTTCACCCTACGTAACATGGGTTACGTATTAACCCCACCTACGTGTCTAAGCCTGGTGAAATCTCCCTGGCGATTTCATCCCCATTGCCCACGATTTCACGCATGCCTCAGTTGATGAGCCCAACATATACCCCCATCCCCAGTGATCTTTATCCAACCCGTCTACTACCTTGTCTGTTGCTACTTTGTCTACTACTGCTACTGCTTTGTCTGCTGCTACTACTTTGTCTGTTGTTGCTGCTTCACTGAAGCCTGAAGAAGAAGGAAGGAGCTCCGAAAGCTCTGGTTGCTTAAGAAATACTCTCGTCTTCTTCTGGAAGAGGTAGGAAATTATCACCACCTCAACCCCTCACTTAAACCTCAACCTTTTCTGGAACAACGTAGGAAATCATGTCTCCTCCTGATTGTTGTCCCCTAAAGCATCATTACCTAAACACTTGATAGTGGCAAGGGAGGCCATGGTACATGTTTATCACCATCTCAACCCCTCACTTAAACCTCAACCTCTTCTGAAACAATGTAGGAAATCTCGTTCCTCTTCTCCCTTTTCAATTGTTATTCCCCAAACATCACTACTCTAAGGACTTGTTAGTGTCAGAGAGAGTCTTGACATTATACCCTCAACCCACCATTTGAACCACTCTTATATTTTATCCTTTATTTTGGGGATAACAAAACTCATGATTAACTTAAATATCATGAATATATTTAATATCATGTTTTCCTCGTAAATACAAGATACTATGGCACGATTGTTTCATGATTTGCATTGAAAAGCTAAATCGATTGTTGTTCAATGCATATCGATTACTATTTTTAAAGTCCACATCCATTACTATACAAACACATCGATTACTGTTTTTAAAGTCCACATCGATTACTATACAAAAACATCGATTACTGATACTATACAAACACATTGATTACTATTTTTTAAAGTCCACATTGATTATAGTTTACTCCAACGTCGATTTCACTTAAACATCAAATCCATTCAAACATCGACTTCGGTCCAACATCGATTTCCTTTAAAACATCGATTCCCTTCAAAACATCAATTCCCTTCAAAACATCGATTTCACTTAAACATCAACTCCATTCAAACATCGACTTCGGCCCAACATCGATTTCACTTAAACATCGACTCCATTCAAACATCGACTTCGGTCCAACATCGATTTCAACATCGATTTCTTTTAAAGCATCGATTTCCCTTTAAAACATCGATTTCAGCATCGATTTCACTTAAACATCGACTTCATTCAAACATCGACTTCGGTTCAACATCGATTTCCTTTAAAACATCAATTCCACTTAAACATCGACTCCATTCAAACATCGACTTCGGTCCAACATCGATTTCCTTTAAAATATCAATTTCACTTATACATCGACTCCATTCAAACATCGACTCCGGTCCAACATCGATTCCCCTTAAAATATCGATTTCACTCAAACATCGACTTCATTCAAACATCGATTACTATTATACTTAAACATCGATTTCCTCTTGAGTTTATACATGTTGTTCCAACTTGCTTCTTTCCCAGATTTCTTATATAGCTTTATATTATTTAAACTTGGACCAACCTAACTAGCTAGCCTTACTTTGGCTTGCTATCACTGTACTCTCACATTGAACTTCCTTCTTTCCCAGATTTCTTATATAGCTTTATATTATTTAAACTTGGACCAACCTAACTAGGCCTTACTTTGGCTTGCTATCATTATACTCTCACATTGAACTTGCTTTAATATTAATGTTACTTCAAGATCTGCCCGAACTATATTAAAAGATTGATCAAATGAAAATGGTGACACCTTGGGTCTTCAGTGTAACGACCCAGAATCCGCATTACCAGTAACAACCAGTAACCCGAATTCTGACCCGCTAACCCACGAGACAAGCTCAGAAGGGTAGGAAGTGAAAGTCCGAGGAGACTATATGTAAGAAGATACACACCATGTAAAGCTGTAAAATTCCACTATGAACATAATATATACAACTCAGAGTCTGAGCAAGGTACAGAGTACAGAAGTACAACAAAAAGTACTACTCACTGCAGCTAAGGAGCACCAACACCGGAGTGGCTAGACTCGCCTGAAACGGGAGTCGACGAAGACCCACCTGAAAGGGAGGGGAGTGAGTCTCAAGAAAAGAGACCCAGTAGGGAAAAGTAACCCCACGGCAACAGAACTAAGTGCGGAAAGTAAAAACTGAAAGTAAGTACACGTCGCACCACAACACAAAATTGTAAACCTCGCGGCTCAGTAACACACACTCACACACACAGCAAGTAGGACTCAGCTAGGGTCTGTGGCTCGGCGTCCCGTCACCACAGAGGCTCTCAACCCCAGCCACGTGTGCACACTACAGACGCTCTCTCTCGCGTCTGGTCCACGATCGGTTTTTCCCCTATGCTTGACCCTAGCGGTAGAGAAGGGGCTCCACGGAGACCGGCTCAAAACCACCACAAGGAGTACGCACAGAACAGAGTCGCACTCGGCGTCCTGGCTTACTAGCGGAGGATAACCACACGCTAGTCGTCTAGACGGAGTCACACCCACGCCTAGGTAACACAACAGAAATGGGTACACGGTAACGCAACGCACGTACAACAGACGGAACACACTCAACGTCTGAAACCCCGTACAGTAGTAAACACCTCGTGCCACAATCAACTACTCCTATGCACAGGCGGAGTCACACTCTAAGCCTGGCCCACATGTGTAAACAGGGCGGACATCACATGTCGATCGCCTTGAAACACAACACTTAAGCCTGCTGGGACATAGGAGATTAACGGCCATATCGATTGCCGCCAACATGAAGTAAACGACACTCATCATGTCGTTTATCCTGACTTAACGGCCATCGACCATGTCGTCAATATCACCCCTGAAGATCTCAACGTCAACAGATGTGGACGTTAAGCTCTTCAGTCCCCTATACCCAGAACTAAACCAAATCAGTCAAATTGGGCAGAATCACCCAACAGAATTCTGACTGATGGAGGGAAACACTTCCTCTCATCAATCTAAACTACTAGAATATTAAAATTAGACAGTCTAATGCCTAGATTGTCCAAATCACCCTCAACCCGCATCATGTACAACCAACCAAACCACAATTTACACACTGATTCACACAGATTAGCATGCTGAATTGCTAAGGAGGGTTGTAGGAGTTAAGTCCCTACCTCAGAACGCTTCAATAACCCCCAAACAGCCACTAATCGCGCCGGAACCCCCCGAAGACTCCGCGCGAATCGCACCAATTGCTCGCGTTTCCCGCCCGATCAAGCATCGCCACACGATCCAGGGCCTTCCCACGAGCTCAGATCAACCAACAAAAGCTAAGGAAATGGAGAAAAGCTAAGGTGGAGGAAAGGAGAGGAAATGAGAAGAATGGATTCTGCTCTCGGGCTGCCCTATTTCAACAGGTCCGACCAGTCGACGTCAACATCACTGGTCGCCTATAGAACCGCCAAAGGATTAACGTCCACAACTCTGGACGTTGAGTTCAACCTCAAACGTCAACATCGCTGGACGCTGACACCAAGTCAACGGCTAGCCCTGGCCGTCAACCCCAAGTCAACGACAATGGTCTTGTCGTCGACCACACAGAACCTCTAAAAGACCCAATAAGGATCCGCAAAGACCCGAGACCTTACATTAAGACTCTATTGGACCAATGCCTGTGCAATTAGGCCAATCCAGTCCCAGGAGGAGCACCCGAACTCGGCCACTGAATCAGTCAATTCGAATTGTACCCATTGAGAATGGATCTACTAGGTGTTTTGGCATAACATCACCTACTGCTAAATTTAGTCTACATTTCTATGAACTATATTATGGCATGAATTTCTTTATTGTTTAGTTCCGGGCAAATTCTTTTATGATATCTTCATTGAACGGTACTTCAATATCTTTGTTGCATCCTCTTATTGACAAATATACTTATTGTTCCTTTCTTACTACTGTCCAACTTATTGTTATTATAAATGGCAATTTCCTACTGAGCATAATTGCTCATAAATCCTACTTTTCTTTCAGGCATCTCAGATGGGTCTGACTCGCCAAGGGATTGTGTGCCGAGTGATCTATAAATTAGCAAACCTTACTTCTTTTTTTGACTCTGTCACTTAAGTAGTTGTATATTTTAACTCTAAACTATCAGCACATGTAATATATATTCTGCTGCAACTTTCTACGTATATGCAAGACCGTCCCTGCTTGTATTGTCTCGATCGTCCTGTCACCTTCGAAAATAGTATATGAGTAGGACGTGATAGCTATTTCTTGGTATTAGAGCATGGTTCGAGGATTCAATAACTTGAGAGTTATTTGATCTTCAATAGCCTAGGGTAGCCTGTGAGAATGGGTAGAAACCTGAGGTTAAGCTAGATAATTACAGTTGATTGTAGTTAAACAATAGGTCATATGTAAAAATTGTGTAAGGTAAAGACATCATTTAATTATTAAGACCAATGTATCATGTAACAAGATGCACATGGCATTAATTATGTCAATAGTATTAATTAGACAAGCTAACTTGTAAACTGCATGTCAATTAATCAAACCTAAACTTATTTGCTTAGTTTGGCATGATGGAAGAAGAAATATATTAAAAGGAGATTACAACAGTATGAACGAATGAACAACTTTGCTCAGTCTTTGGAAGCAAGTAACCCAGGTCATAATCAAGGGAAAGTAGAATTGCATGGGGACGTTTGAGATCTGAATCCCTAGGAGATTGTAAGTGTTAAGATAGTGTAAGAAAGGAAGCATTCACCTCAAGCAGTAAAAGAACAATTGGCAACAAGATGATGAGAAGAAAGAAGAAAACCAAGAAAATCAAGCAACTAATGAGCCAGAGAAAATCAAGCAAACTAATGGGCCAGAGAAAATCAAGAGGCAACTTAGGGAAGCCTGTGCACGCTGTCGTAAACCAGGTCATACCAAGGAGAATTGCTGGAGAAAACAAGGAGCTTGTTTGAGATGTGGAGGATTAAACCATCGAATTTCAGAATGTTCCAGGATATAATCTGGTCGACAAAATAGCTCAGCGATGGATAAAGGACCGAGGAATATTAAAAGAAAGATTGAAGATAGAGACAGTCAGATCAACGATAATAATTCCAAGAAGAAGAAGGAAGTGTGTGCATACTGTCAAAAATGTGGACATGAGGAAGATAAGTGTTAGGGAAAGATTGGAGCATGTTTCAAATGTGGAAGTCAGAAGCACCACATATCAAAATGTCCCCAGTTCGCCAATACCACTACATGGTAAAGGCAAGGATGCAGGAAGACCCTGCGCTATGAGGAGAATTGATTGAGGTTATTGGAAGTAACTCATATGTGTAAGAATTCTTAGAGCATGGAACCACCTAGGTTTGCTGATCCTGATGATGCAGAAATTGGGTTAAGGAAATAGAAATGACTTTATTTTTAGTAACCCAATGTCCAGAAGAGGATAAGGTCAAGTTAGCTACATGCCAATTATAGAAAGATGCGAGAATCTAGTGGAAGGCCACTGAAGCCACACTGATTAAGAAAGATATTTTATGGAAGGAATCTGTAGACCTCTACAATAATCAATATTTCTCAGAAGAAATCCAAGAGAAGAAAGTCATGGAGTTTATCAACCTGAGACAAAGAAATATGTCTGTAGCAGAGTATGAAGATCAATTCGCCAGATTGTCTCGATATGCTCCACAGTTGATCCCTACTGAGAAATTAAGGGCTAAAAAAATTTCTGAATGGGTTGAAGCCCAATTATATTGCTCACTTAGCACCCATGCTGATCACATTCTATACCGACATAGTTAAGAGGGTATTAGCCCTAGAGGGTGCAACTGAGATAGCAGATCAAATGAGAAATAAAACAAAGAATAGGTAGAATGGCTCAACATCTACCATTAAAGATGAAGAATCTGAGAATGACCAGAAGGAGTTGGAAGATGAAGCCAGGCAACTTGAACAACCACGTAAGAAACCAAAGCAGAACAATCATGATAATTCCAAGAAAAAAGAAAGAAGTATGTACCCATTGTTGGAGGTATAAAAACACAAATCTTGTTGGAAGGGATGTTTGTGAAACTCAACTCACTCGAATACTGCTGGTAGTGGTGCCGACAGCTTTGCATATGTGTATGGAAGAGCATCAAGTCAAACTAGAAGGGCAGGTGCTTCAGCATAACCATCCTCTCATTCCCCACCTTTGTATTTTCAATTGAGTTGAAGTTTCCATGGTTAAGTAGTCCACGTCCTTCCACAACCATCAAGAAGTAGGCAACCATTCTACTTAGACAACAAGGATGTTGGGATTACAAACTTGTAGAAAATTGAATCTGGTTAAAGAGAAATCCATGTAATGTTGTGAAATCCTATAAAATTTTCTTTTATTTATTTTGCCAATCTTTCATGTCATGCTTGTCACAAGCATCAATGGAGATTTCAAAGATCCAGATTGACCATTAGTGGGGGAGACCGTAACAATAATAAAACATTGTTAAGAACCTACAGAATACTCATTATATTATGGAGAATCTAACCAAGTTGCATCTAATTAAACCCGGAGGTTGTAACCTTGACTCTTAAACCTTCGTGAATAATGCTAAATACCAAACTTTCCATCGATGCCAGAGTTACGAGGCATATGGCAAGTGCATATACCGTATGACTCGATAACTATGACAGAGTTGGTAAGATTAACCTAAACCAAATAAAACTTAATAGACTAAACTTTGTGATCCATCCAAACTAGTCATAAAGTTTGGAGGGCCAAACTTCTTTTAGTAGGGGAGGATTTGTAACACCCAGTATTTAAATATTAATAAAATATTGAACATTATAAAAGATATTGATTACCATAAAAGATACAAGAACATGATTACAATTGAATATAGAAACTTTTCACATAATTTATGTGATTCTGGTACTGTCTTTAGATGTGCGCACCCCGACAGGGCGTGCGTCATCGGAATTCGATAACAAAAGTAAAATCTAACAACACCATAATTATCAGAAAAGTGTACTGATCTCAAAAATATAAATATCTTAATTTATTGACGCATCAGATATCCAGATTAAGCCGACATAATGATTTTTTGGAGCAATTTCCACCCGACCGAAAACTAATCCAAAAAATTAAACTAAAATCATTATAATTTGTATCACCTCTTAATAAGCTTATGTCTGAAATTTCATCTCAATTGGATATCATCTAGATAGAAAATTATCAATCTAAACTAATTAAATGGAATTACGTAATGGCATTACGTAAGCTCCCTTACGTAAGAAACTTGGGGGCTAAGCTGGGAATGCCTCGTCTCTAATTGGGTGATCCTTATCCTTTGATGAGCCATGGCGGAAGGTGGATGGAAGGAAGGTGATAAGGATTGCTCCTCATCATCACTCGCACTTCATAGCTGTAACACCTTGATTTTATTTATAAAAATAATTGGCTATTTGCGTATAATGCATGATGATGTTCCAATTAGTTTGATTATTATGCACACTGCCATTACTAAAATAAACCTTGGAAATAAACACACATGAGACTACATAAATTAATAATCTAAATAAATAAAATTTCATCAAGAGAAAAAGGATTTAACAAGAATTATATTATATTAAAGAAATATATGGAAATTATATATATATATATATATATATATATATATATGATTTATGGCACAGTGATTACGTAGGGTAGTCACTGTTCACCCTACATAACATGGGTTACGTATTAACCCCACCCACATGTCTAAGCCCGGTGAAATCTCCTCGGCGATTTCATCCCCATTGCCCACGATTTCACACATGCCTCAGTTGATGAGCCCTACATATACCCTCCATCCCTAGTGATCTTTATCCAACCCGTGATCTTTATCCAGCCCGTCTACTACCTTGTCTGCTGCTGCTTTGTCCGCTATTGCTACTGCTTTATCTGCTGCTACTGCTTTGTCTACTACTACTGCGTTGTCTGCTGTTGCTGCTGCTTCATTGAAGCCTGAAGAAGAAGAAGAAAGGATCTCCAGAAGCTCTGGTTGCTTAAGAAATACTCTCATCTTCTTCTGGCAGAGGTAGAAAATTATCACCACCTCAACCCCTCACTTAAACCCAACCTTTTCTGGAACAACGTAGGAAATCATGTCTCCTCTTGATTGTTGTCCCCTAAAGCATCATTACCTAAACACTTGATAGTGGCAAGGGAGGCCATGGTACATGTTTATCACTACCTCAACCCCTCACTTAAACCTCAACCTCTTCTGAAACAACGTAGAAAATCTCGTTTCCTCTTCTCCCTTTTCAATTGTTTTTCCCCAAACATCACTACTCTAAGGACTTGTTAGTGTCAGAGAGAGTCTTGACATTAAACCCTCAACCCACCGTTTGAACCACTCTTATATTTTATCATTTATTTTGGGGATAACAAAACTCATGATTAACTTAAATATCATGATATATTTAATATCATGTTTTCCTCGTAATACAAGATACTATGGCACGATCGTTTCATGATTTGCACTGAAAAGCTAAATCGATTATTGTTCAATGCATATTGATTACTATTTTTAAAGTCCACATCGATTTACTTTACAAACACATCAATTATTGATTTTAAAGTCCACATCGATTACTATACAAACACATCGATTACTAATATTATACAAACACATCGATTATTATTTTTTAAAGTCCACATCGATTACAGTTTACTCCAACATTGATTTCAACACCGATTTCACGTAAACATCGACTCCATTCAAACATCAACTTTGGTCCAACATCGATTTCACTTAAACATCGACTCCATTCAAACATCGACTTCGGTCCAACATCGATTTCCTTTAAAACATCGATTTCACTTAAACATCGACTTCATTCAAACATCAACTTCGGTCCAAATCGATTTCACTTAAACATCGACTCCATTCAAACATCGACTTCGGTCCAACATCAATTTCCTTTAAAACATCAATTTCCTTTAAAATCGATTTCAACATCGATTTCACTTAAACATCGACTCCATTCAAACATCGACTTCGGTTCAACATCAATTTCCTTTAAAACATCAATTTCACTTAAATATCGACTCCATTCAAACATTGACTTCGGTCCAACATCGATTTTCTTTAAAATATCGATTTCACTCAAACATCGACTTCATTCAAACATCGATTACTAATACTTAAACATCGATTTCTTCTTGAGTTTATACATGTTGTTCCAACTTGCTTCTTTCCCAAATTTCTTATATAGCTTTATATTAGTTAAACTTGGACCAACCTAACTAGCTAGCCTTACTTTGGCTTGCTATCACTGTACTCTCACATTAAACTTGCTTCTTTCTCATATTTCTTATATAGCTTTATATTATTTAAACTTGGACCAACCTAACTAGCTAGCCTTACTTTGGCTTGCTACCACTGTACTCTCACATTGAACTTGCTTCTTTCCCAGATTTCTTATAAAGCTTTATATTGTTTAAACTTGGACCAACCTAACTAGCTAGCCTTACTTTGGCTTGCTATCACTGTACTCTCACATTGAACTTGCTTCTTTCCTAGATTTCTGATGTAGCTTTATATTATTTAAACTTGAACCAACCTAACTAGCTAGCCTTACTTTGGCTTGCTATCACTATACTCTCACATTGAACTTGCTTTAATATTAATGTTACTTCAAGATCTACCCGAACTATATTAAAAGACTGATCAAATGGAAATGGTGACACCTTGGGTCTTCAGACTCTACTGGACCAATGCCTGTGCAATTGGACCGATCCAGTCCCGGGAGGAGCACCCGAACTCGGCCACTGAATCGGTCAATTTGAATTGTACCTGTTGAGAATGGATCTACTGGGTGTTTTGGCATAACACCACCTACTACTAAATTTAGTATACATTTCCATGAACTGTATTATGGCATGAATTTATTTACTGTTTAGTTCCGGGCAAATTCTTTTATGAAATCTTCATTGAACGGTACTTCAATATCTTTGTTGCATGCTCTTATTGACCAATATACTTATTGTTCCTTTCCTACTACTGCTCATAAATCCTACTTTTCTTTCAGGCATCTCATATGGGTCTGACTCGCCAAGGGATTGTGCGCCGAGTGATCTATAAATTAGCAAACCTTACTTCTTTTTTTGACTCTGTCACTTAAGTTGTTGTATATTTTAACTCTAAACTATCAGCACATGTAATATCCTATTCCGCTACAACTTTCTACATATATGCAAGACCATCCCTGCTTGTATTGTCTCGATCTTCCTGTCACCTCCGAAAATAGTATATGAGTAGTACGTGAAAATACCTTAATATATTAACATGCTTAACATAATGAACATGATTAACATAATCACCATAACTAACATAACACACTAACTAACCATAAACCAAATCGTTAACCCTACATCATGCTTTACTAACACTGACTGCACTTAAACATTTGAAATCCACATTAAACAACTAAGGCTAGGCCCAAATAGGACCATCGCTGCCCAACCATCACAAACACATCCCAGAAGCTGAAACGCAACGGACATAGACGTCGCCTTACAAAACACGACGGACACACTGATCGCGACTACAAAACCACCACGACAGGGCACAATGTCGCGACATAATCGCGACGGCCCAATACGTCGCCACTAGGTCCACTGACCCGGTCGAACCCAAATCGCAACAAACCAAAGCGTCGCCACTAAACCAGCCGATAAAAATGCGACGGAACAACTTGTCGCCTTCAAACCAACACAACAATCTAAAGTCATAAACGCGATGGACCTAAGCGATGCGTTTATGCCAATCGGTCCAAACACACCGCTCGAAGCTGAACGCGACAGACCACTATGTCTCGTTCACCACAAAACGCGACGGGATAAACGGTCGCATTCAAAATGTGATAGCTCGACCCGTCGCCTTCTTAAGCTGACGGTGAAGCCCTCCTTCTACCCCCAGCAAACCATGCACACACCATGTAAACTACATTGTAAACCACTAAATTGATGGATAAACTGTAGCACATCACCATACCATGATTCACAAGCTCTAAGAACCACTTAAACAATAAAACACAGGGGGAAGTCTCCCTACCAACACGAAGAACCCACGAAACGCGAAGAACACCACACCACTGGCAAGTCCATGCTCCGAACTCTCTCCTTGCGTGGAAACCATGACAAACGAGCTCCCAGAAAGTCGAAACCGCCAAAATCGCCGCAAAGCCTCCTCCCCTCGGCCAGACAGAGCCACCTTTGCTCTGTCTGGCCTGAAACACAACATTAAATGCACAGTCAAAATCACAACGTAGGCAGTCGTCGCATTTAAAAGGACTTAAACGCGACAAAGCTGACCGTTTCCAATCGCGCCACGCACCAGAAAGGTGATTCGAAGAATGCAACGTATGTAGCCGTTGCGTTGAAAACACGACGACATACTCTGTCGCCTTCTTCACCAGAAAACTTATGGGCTGTTTGGGCTAAAACCTTCGGCCCACAACACTCACACCACATATGGAAATCACAACCTAGGCTCTATGACCCCACATTGGTCATGAGCACCACACCAAAACCATTAAAACTCAGATCCAAACGACCACAATGTTACAATACTTTATTCAAATGAAAGCAAACTAACTAACTAATACTAAGACATTTGGTTGATAGCTCAATGGGTCACTCTTGCAACTACTCGTCCCCATCCTCATGCGTGTGGTAATGTCCATCAGACTCACCTGAAACACATATAACAAATAGCACAGGATGAGCGATAACGCCTAGTAGGACTTAATATCTCGAAAAAGGCATGTTTTAAGTGATTAATATTTTGGATAGCAATATAACTAGAGATAATGATCGAGAGAGTAATAGCACATGATAGCAAGAAAACAATAGTACTTTTCAAAAGAACACAGCGCAACTAGCACGTTAAAGGAATGACCATATCACAAGATAACACGTCACGATAGCATGACAACACACTAGTCAAGATATCACTTTTGATTGTCTTTAGATTATCGAGATAACTTGCACGTAAGTGTAATGCCAAACACTCTGATCATTAAACTCCCATGGGCACTAGCACTTTCGGGCGCACCTCCCTAGACCAGATCAGACCCTTTATAATGTTGTATGTCATTGATCATGTTTTTATCTTTAGACAATCAGTCAAATGACCATAGAGAGTACCAAGAATAGATGAGAGTAATTGAAGAATAGATGAGAGTATAGAGAATGTGAATAGATGAATGAACAAAGGATAGGTGAGAACTATAGGTCAATGCACATAAAACGACGTTAAATCAGACGATAATAACAGTTGCACAACACGCATAGTTGTGTACTGGCAGTTTGGTAGAATTCATTAACTGCCCATTGGTCATGCTACGAACACAGTCTAGAGGTCTGGCGTGATCTAAAGGTAAGAGAGAAATCTAAGGCCATTGGATCATGCTGATCCCTAAGGGTAAAATAGGTATTGATGGTACAACCTGCTTGTCAACAATAGACGTCTGTCAAAGCTAAAGAGTCTTACGGAGGCCTTAACAAGGATTACCTGGTCCAGTCATGAGTATTCTCAACGGAGAGTCCATCCAAGTCAAGAAAAGTGTGTATAAAATATTTGTCCGTCTTTCCTTGAGTACTTGAAGGTAGAGGGATGCGATAACGGTATTAAATCGAGCGAATAAAAGGAAGTCAAGTTCATTTAAAATAATAGGGAAAATAACATGAAATATTTGCACTTAATTACCAGATATATATGGAGGTGGTTTCTGTAAGATCTCATGGCAAAAATTCATGTTTGGCGTGTGCATGTGAAAGAGAATCAAAGATAGCATTTGAGAGTCGTGAACACATCTTTTAAATAAGAAAATCATATGAATATTATCGTAGATGTATTAACATGATGTTACTATTCGTAGAACATGATTAGCATGATTTAATTGATATAGAGCATGATTAACATGATTAGCATGATTTAATTGATATAATAGGGTTATGGAAATATATAGAGCATGATTAGCATGATTTAATTGATATAATAGGGTTATGGAAATATATAGTGAAACGCGACGTGGGTACCCGTCGCGTTCAAATCGCGACGGCTAGGTTTGTCGCGTTCAAGGGCATCTAATCAGGAAATTGAATGTGGAATCTGAAAGGCGATGGGGTGATCGGTCACGTCCATGGAAATCGGTCCATAGTCGCAACGGTCAGGTCCAACACGTTCAAGGCAATCAGAACAGAACAGGAAGACGCGATGCAGTAGACCATTGCATTAATAATGCGACATGATCCTGTGTCGCGAACCAGATGAGAATGCGACCGATCGGGCCATCGTGTTCTCAGGGATCCTGCCCGAGCCCAAAAAGTGAAATGGATCACCTTAGATTACGGTCCGATCCTCCAAGGGCTTGACACATGGGTCTTTAAAAATTAATATCAAATCATATACAAGATGGAAAATCATGAAATCAATTTTACACGAAACTAGACTTGTAGAGGTATCAACAGTAAAGAGTAATTAAAAACTTATCATGAAAATGATATGCTATGATTAGATTCTTTCACAAGGAACCACAAATATGGCACAGTGATGAAGAACGATTTAATTCAAAAAGAGTACTTGATAGAAATTGGAGAAAAGCATGTCAATAGATTCCTGACATCATAACATCTGCAGTAAAAGTTTCATGGCACGGGATCAAGTATAGACAAGGATTTAAGTTGAACATGTTGGTTGGGTACATGTTCTTAACAGAACTTTGAGCATGAAATACCCATAAACGACATGATAAAAATTGGAGAAAACATGGAGCTTTCGTAGCTAGAATCATGAATGATCTAGGGTCGAGTTTAATTTATTTTTGCTTGAGAGATTCCCTACATTTGAGCGCTTTTGTGATCCTAGGGTAAGAATGTGAAGAACGCGAAGAACTCCCTTCCAAGTCTCCTTCTCCACGAAGTTCTCCTCCAATGGCCTCCTTCCCACGTCCAAGAGTTCTCAAATGAGCATTAGGGTCGGCCAAGGAACGAGATTATGTGGTATTTGTATGTTTAGGGTTGACAAGTCTCCTAAAACTCTTACTCTTCCTCCAACTCCAAATTTTCCATCTTTATCTAGCCTTTTCCTAGCATTTATCTCTCTATTGGCTTGGGGTGGGCTCTAATTCCGTGGCCAACAAATTAGGATAATGTTAAGATTCTTTTCTAGATAATTATGAGTCATATTAGTGATTTATTTGACCATTTTTCATTTATTAATAATTTAGTTACGAATTTTGGCTTATTTATCTCTAACCCATCAATTGGACTCTTGTTTTTTGCCCATTAACTCATGTATGAATCATTACTGTAAGCCCATCACTTGTTTTTGCTTGATGGGTTTTAATTTATTTACAAATCTTTTTAATTTGATTTTTATTTATCTCAATTTAAAATTTAGAGTTGCTACCGGAGAAGAGAAGGAAAAGAAGTTTCGTTCTTGTTGTCAAGTAGGTTTTGCTCTCTCTCTCTCTCTCTCTCTCTCTCTCTCTCTCTCCCCTTCTCTCTCTCTCTCTCCCTCTCCTTCGTTCGATTTTGTTTTCCATAGTAGAGCCTGAACAACTGCTCTAAGCCTCAGTTTGGTAATGGGATGGGGTTAGGGATAACTCCAACCCATGAGTAAAGTTATTCAAAGTTAACTCAATTTTTGGTTTGTTTTCTTCTGAGTTAACTCACTTAAAGTAAAGTGAGTTAACTTACTATTTGTTGAGTGCTTTGGTAATATAAAGTGAGTTAACTTTATGCACATCTTGCAAAATACCTGAACTACCCTTTTCCCGGACAAAACTTTTTACAGGAGGGCGCAGGCGCCAAAACCACTTGCAGGGCGTTGGCGCCAAAAGTAGTTGTTGGAGGGTGCCACAACCTGTTGCTGTTGCTGGGAGTGGGTGCCAAAATTGGGTTAAAACCCACCCCCCATTTTGCAAACTCGAGAGCAGTTGTTGCACATGTATTGCATTCTAATATTCATGGTTAAGAACATGATAGATATGTACTATTGAAGTTGTAATAAGATAGGGTGTCCATAATTTTGGAAGTTGGATAATATCATTATCATGTTTAAGAACATGCAAGTAGGTTATCTATCCTTAAATTTGTATGATGCCATAAAATTGTCAAATTATTATATTTTTATTCAAGGCAAGATTTATATAGGCTAGGATATAATTTTGGAAAAAAAATTGACAGAATCTCCCCTGTTTTTACAACAAATTGCATTCAATGAACCTATTTTTACACATGCTAAACATATTTATACATGCAATTAAACAGTGTCCACAATTACAATGTCCACAAATTGCATCTCAAATATTACAATGACCACAATAAAAACATTACAATGTCCACAATAAAAACATTACAATGTCCAAATTTAAAATTTCCACAATTAAACATGTCACAATTACAATATCCACAATTCCATTGCTATCCCACAGTGTCACTAAGGATGTCCAGTTGCCTTTTAAAAGGGAAGGGTTTGTCCAAGATTTTCTTGAACTCCATGTTGGACTGCGTAATGGAATCAAAGAAAAAATAATTGAGTTACCCAAATTAGTAATGACACCCTAAGCACATACATGTATACATTGACAAATATACTATTTGGCTTACTGCAATGGCTGCTTGCACACTATCTTCATCAGGAGGCACTAGTAAATTCCTTTCCTCATCCCACCCCCACCCAATCGGCTGCATAATTGTTCATACAAATGATATACTTTCTTTATGTTCCTCCACCGGTTCTTTAAGTTTTCTTTGCTCTTCCTCACACATGCGGTGTTGTTGAACTGTTCCAAGATGTCTTAGAAAACATGTGATTTAAAAGTCCCTTGACTAGCTTATTTTTTTGATACTCGTCAATCAACAAATCTAGGAGAATCTTGTCTTCTTGCAGGGTCTAGTTTGGTGATCGACCAATCCCCAATGTGTGGCCTGACGAGTTTTCTACATTTTTAATGGACATCCACTTATCAAACATAGGACATACATAAACATTCGTAGTGGTCTTCAATACATATGAGATAAAATGAAATTGATAACATTACAAGAAGAAAATAATTAATTGCACTAAAGATTGTTACTTATAGGAATATATTTTTAAGTTATGATAAGACGAATTGATAACATTACGAGTTTTCTACATTTTTAATGGACATCCAAGTTGATGGTTCCTAATGATTGTTACTTATAGGAATATATAATTGACACATAATATTCAAAGCCCAAAGAGAAGCTTCATATGGAATTAACATCGGTTATCATAATGGGGAGAGAGAGAGAGAGAGTACTTACCGGTTTGCGACATTGTGGATGCTACAAATGAGGTACTTTCCAGTATGCCTGCACTTTCAACATTTAGAGAAAAAAGGAACAAAAAAAAGGAAGTAGAAGTCATATGGAAAAAATTGCACTTACTTTTCAGTATGAACAACAGAAAAAATAATCAACAAATATGTTTCCTAACTACAAGCCAGCACTTCCAAACATGGAGAAGAGAATAAAAAGGGCAAAACAAAAACTTCAGAATGCATAGGTACATGATGGGCCGGACCATTTTGGTGATGTAGTATGTTTCATGATTTTGGAAGTTGGATAATATCATTATCATGTTTACTTGATATTCACAGGATCTGAAAACTTCACTATAGGCACACATTATACAGACATCTTCTTCACTATAAATATATTTTGCATGTATGTACAATTAACCGATTTATATACGCTATAAATTTTTTGGATCTGATACTTTTTCATGGAGTAACAGAATGGAACAGGGCAACTGACTGGCTACATCATCTTTTTCATGGAGTAAAATGCCTTGAGCAGTTTTTTTTTTTTTTGACATAACGTAGGTAAATAGTTTGTGCCAATAGAGAAGTAATTACATTATTCCATATGCAGTTGCACTTTCTGCATGGTCTGACAGTGGTCATTTTCTATCACTTATACTCTTGTGGTCATTTCTTATCACCCCTATCCTCTCTCACCCCTTCCATTGTCCAGGTCTTTAACTATTTTGGGCAGTATTTCTGCTTGCATTTTGAGGCATTCCAGCTTGGGATGGCCCCCGTCTACATGGGAGGAGCAGCACAACTTGGATTCTGGGGTGTGCATTCCCAACCTCTGTAACCGAAAGCACACAAGATGTGCAGTGCACTCTTGCATCAGTTTCTCTGTATTATCTTGGCGTTACCACTTGGTGGTGGTGGTTGTTGTTTGGGTCTCATTACATGAATAGAGAAGAGGTTGTTGTTAGAATCTGTGTTCATGTTAAATGTATCAATTTCCCTGAATTATGTACGCATCTCTTAGATTCATCAGTTCATTACCAGAACCTGTTCCAGTCAGTTCTATTCAAGCTCAAGATTTTTCACCAATCTTCCCTCCTAGGCAAAATAAGCATGTCATCCTATCTACTGTCATTAGGAGAAGGAAAAACATAATTGAGAGTCTCATTGATGATTAACGGACAATGCTTATCATACTTTCTCTTTGGGGGGGGGGGGGGGGGTGATCGCCTAAATTCAAATGTTTCTATTAATGGAACTATGATAAACTCAGTTGTTCCATCTTCAAAAACATCTAACATAAGATTTTACACAAACTTGCTCCTAAAAGAATTCGATCAACCACCAAACTGAGTACACATGTTCATCAATTTTTCCATGGAACAGAACAAACGCCATTTCACAAGCAGGATGGACAAGAAGCAGCTTGAACATTCAGAATAAAAAGGAGAAGATAGAGCATTCAACACAAATGGAACTCTCTGCTCATCACAAGTTCATCAAGTAGAAGATAGAAAAAGACATATCCTTTTACATGAAAAGCACAATTACAAGGAAGAGATGATGTACACAAAACCCACATCTCAATGAACCATGGAAGCCAGTTATAAAACCATCATTCTCATCTCATCTGAATAATATCCTATCATCCCAAACCATCAATTAGAAATGAACTCACAGTTGGTGGGTACCTGTTCGGTGATGGTAAACAGGGAATACAACAAAGAGGTCCGCACACCACAATAGTCCCCAAAACACAACAATGAAGAATCAAATGAGGAGAATACTAACCGTATAAAAAAGTAGGGAGCAGTCAAATGGATCACTCAAATTTGAGAAGTGCATCCTCTGAATCCTGTGAAGTACATGCGTTGTCGATCACCGGGAAATAGTTTACCTAAAGCAGCAGGCATAGGTACATAACGTCAGAGAAAGCCAAGAGGGGAAGAAGAGATTCCCAGGTTGCTACCTCATCCGTTGACAGGGGCTATTCTGCAGCGATGTGCTAGGGATTCACGAGCTCTGTGAGCCTGCAAGATTCGCTCACGGGACAGCAAGGGATAGGCTGGCAAAGAGAGAGGGCAACATGAAGAATTGGTCACGGGCGACAATGCGAGAGAGCGTGAGAAGAAGCCATGGGCCGGAGTTGGGGGGGTCGGAGATAGGGGTGAGATGGGGGAGACGCTGGTCAGAGACTCAGAGTTGGGGGCGACGCCGGACGGACATGGGGTTGACGGACGCAGACGATGCCAGATGGAGATGGGGGCGACGCCGGTCGGAGCTGGGGACAACACCGGATGCAGACGAGGCAGACATGGGGACGACGCCGGACGCAGACGACGGGGGCGATGCCAGTTGGAGCTGGGGGCGATGCCGGTCGGGTCGGAGCTGGGGGTGATGCCGGTCACGACGCCAGACGTAGACAACGGGGGCAATGCCGGTCGGAGCTGGGGGCGATGCCGGTCGCGATGCTGGTCGGGTCGGAGCTGGGGGCAATGCCGTTCTGAGCTGGGGGCGACGCCCGGCGCAGAGATGGGGAACAAGGTGAGATCGGGTTGGAAAATTGGGGGAGATGACAGGGCACGGGGCCAGAGGCGGACATGGCCTGTACGGACAGGGGTAAAGAGGGGTAGTTGCAAATGGGTTAACCATATTTCAGGGGTGTTGGTGGGTTAGAAAATTTTGAGTTAACTCAAAGTTAACTCAAATCTAACCATGTCCATGTTGAGTTAACTCTTTTTGGTTACCAAACTACATTTTGAGTTAACTCTGAGTTAATTTTGAGTTAATTTTGTGTTAACTCGTTACCAAACTAAGGCTAAGAGATTACCTTCAACCCTTAATCAGTGTATCTTGAGTGCAAGACTGCACTTATATTCAAGAGCTTTCAATTTATCCGTCAACAAAATGAGAAAATCACCCATAATGGGTCTGCATCGCTAGAATTGATCGATCAAAACTTGATAATCAGTCGACCGATCCCTTCATCTGATAAAGCACTGGTTGCACTGGGAGGAATGGTCGACCGACCCCTACTTTCCAGTCAATCGAATACATCTGATCGATCGACCGATTTTCCCCTTTCAATCAACCAATCCCTATAACCAAAGACTGTTAGCTTCTCTAAGAGGTTCAGTCAACCAAAACACAGAGTTCGGTCTACTGATACCTCTATTTGGTCAATCGATTTCTTGTTCTGGCTGACCAATTCTACTCTGAATATTAAGACAATTAGTATTCAACCCATGCTACTAAGCGAGGCACCTTAGGGAAATTTTGAATTCATGGTAGGCTAGATACAAGCTATGTTCTTTCAGCATGAGCCTCACTAATTCACTATGACTTTGTCTAAACCATTTCAGTTGAACTCCAACACCTAAACTTAGTGTAATTCTTTTTGAATTCAGTTGACTCTTACAAGTCTTCTTTTATAGCCGAATTAAGTTTATTTTTGGCTTGAAACCATGAAGTTGGTCCCCTTCACAAATCTGATATTCGAAGCTTTTCACCAATCTTTGTTGGATTCTCTATCATGCTCATGAAATTTGGTTATGATTATAAGACAATGCTCTCTTCAAAGAGGGAATTAGGACCACTTGTGATAGCACCAATCACATGTGATCAGTTGCGGGAGACAATTTGTAGGTAAATCTAAGTTAGTTTATCTAATGATAGTAGGTAATAAATATTCACAGATTGTCCAAAACGGGACAATTCAAGACCTTGAGTTAGATATATACGTTCTCATCATTAAAAATGAGACTCGTGCACATCAATCCCAAAGTCTTGAGTGGAAAGATTCATTGACACGGACTTAACACGCTCTCGTGAGGTGTGTGCAATGATAGGTGCACCCACGAACCTCAGCTCACATAGAACAATCTAAGTAATAAAATAAATTCATATTAAAAAATATATAAATATTGACATGCATGCATACATCGAACAGAACAAGACATAATTTAAAGAATATTAAATAAAGTATTTTCAACAACAAAATCAATTTTATATCAGAGTATACAAATAATCACTCTAAACAAATTACATTGTCTAACAATTATTCCTCGAAATAATAGCTACAAATACACCAATTAATCACCTATTATGAATTATGCAAAATTATACTCGCCTGCAAGCCACTCACTTCTCATATTTAACAACCTTTAACTTGCTAGCTTTTATCTCATTAGTCTCAGCCTCTCTTGAAAACTGTTGGTAGCAACTATGAGTCGAATGACCTAGTAAACATCAAAACCAATTCTCACAACTCTAATATATACTAAATTGAAATACAATATGATAATCATATTTATGTATGATTAAAATCTCAATTCTAACATATAGAAAACAAAAGATAGAGTCATACGTGTGCTTATATATGATCATCATACTTTCTTAATTTACATATAATAAGACTTAATGCACAAAACAAGAGTTTACTATAAAACATATGACAATTTTCATAAAAATTCTTATTCACACATTTCACATAAATCCTATGTCATATTTGAATCATATTGGGGTGTGGGCCTCCTATCTAGCAAAAGGGGGGAGGCGGTGGCAGGGGAGGAGGGGGCAACAGGGGGCTATGGTTGGGTGGGGAAGGGGGTTGGTTGGGGGGGAGGTGGACGACGGGTGGGGGGGAGGCGGTGGAAGGGGAGGGGGCGGTGGGTGGCTATGGCTGAGTGGGGGAGGGGTGTTGGCTGGGGGGGGGGGGGTGGGGGGAAGGGGTCAGTCAACGGGTGGGGGGAGGCGATGGCAGGGGAGGAGGGGGCGGCAGGTGGCTGCGACTGGGGGGTGGTGTTGGATGACCGGAGGGAGCATGAGAGAGAGAGAGAGAGAGAGAGAGAGAGAGAGAGAGAGAGAGAGAGAGAAGAGAGAGAGAGAGAGAGAGAGAGAGAGAGAGAGAGAGAGAGTTAGAAATTTGGTGGGATGGTATTAACGATGAAATTTCTGACGGAGATATTTCCGTCGAAAATGTCATCGGTATTTTCAGACAAATTATTTTCGTCGAAAAATTCGTCGAAATTTTCGATATAATTTTTGACAGAGACATTTTCGTAGGAAATTTTGACAAAATTTCCAATGGATTATGTCCGTCGAAAAATGCCAACGACATTTTCCAACGGAAATATCTTCATCGAAAATTCTATCGCTAATACCGCTTTTTCTTATTGTGGATCATGTTGATGTGTCCCTATGAGGTGGCATGTTGGATAAGTATGAAGAATATGGTGACAAGTGTCACCATCTTGACCATTGGAAGGTGGCGAGGTGGCATGATCCTAGAAGCCCTGGAGTTCTATAAATAGGGGGGTCTCTCCTCCCATCCCATCCCACCATCCCATGCCATAGGAGGGAGAGAGAGGGGGGTGGCCAAAAGCTTGAGGAGAGAGCACGAGGTTCTCCTCTTCATGCTAAGGAAGGGATTCTACTTGTAGGAATCGCACTCTAGAGGCATCCTTCGAGGTGTATCAGGATAATCTAATAGAAGAAGCACATTGTACTGAAGGCAGGCTTCAGCTTCATTCGTTGTTGGTTTGGCATGCAAGAGGCAAGTGATTATGACTTTTTGATTCACAATCATATTATCTAATTCTATTGACCTTTATGAGTTTCACACCTATTTACATGATAAAGAACATATCTAGCTTACCGTTACTGTTACCGTCCTTGTTATTGTTACTGTCCACTGTCACCGACACCCTTATTGTTACAGTCTTTGTTATTGTTACCGTCTACCGTCACCCTTACTGATATTGTTACCTTCATTGCTACTGTTACAGTCACCGTTATTGTTACCTTCACTGATACTGTTACTATTTACCATCATCGCAACTGTTACTGTTATCGATATCGTTACTACCATCATTGATGTGGTTAGCCAAATGGACACTGTTATCATAGGGGTTCTACTGGAGCTATATTATATAAATGCCCCTATGAGAAAACTCATTATGTTTACTGACTTCCTACTACGGTTTGGACACTGTGTTTGGTTTGAAACAGACACTGCCGTCATAGGAAGTGTCTGGAACCGTACTGTAGAAATGCCCCTACAGGAAAGTTCACTATTGTATATGGCTCCAAAGGCAACATGGTCAAATCTTGGAGGTGAACAAGTACCACTGGTTAAAGTGAAGAGGGCTTCTCCCGGTTCTGCATAGTAACCAAGACCTATCACCATTTACTAAGTGATAGCATACTATACCGACTGACTATTCCCCTTACTGTACTGACTGACTGACCCTCTAATGATAGTTTAGGCACTATGTCTAACTTAACACTATTACTGCTACTATCATTATGACTGCTACGGTCATTACTACTGCCACTGTTACTGTTATTGTCATTGCCACTACTACTGTCATTGTCACTGCTATTGCTACTGTCACTGATATCGCTATTGTACATATTAGCATCACCACTATCGTTACAACCGTAATTTCTATTCCTACCGATGTTACGTACTATCATTGCTACTGCTACTATCCCTATTACCATCACCACTATTGTTACAACCTTTATTTATATTCCTACTGATGTTACCTACTGTTATTTCTGTCATTACTACCATACCAACATTGTTGCCATTCCTACCATTGTTTTCCACCATTGTTTCTACTGATGTTTCCTACCGATGTTTCTACCACTGTCCTTATTACTGTTAATGTTATCGATACCACTATTGTTAATACCACTATTATTGTTACTACCACTATTATTGTTTCCTACCATTGATTCTACCGCTGTTTCTATTACAATTATCGTCACTGTTACCTTACTGATTCCATTCTCGATATTATTTTCGTTACTACTACTATTACTATTACTATACTATTACTGGTACATTTACCGCTATTGATTCTATCACTATTTCTACTACTTCTATTGTTCTTATTACTGTTACTGTAGAGGTATTCTTTAGTCCCACATTGAAAGATAGTGAGAACAAGTGTGTGTTTATTAGCAAGAGCCTCACCTCTTCTCCCAAGAGGACTATTTTAAAGGACAAAACCTCAAGCATGGGGACAATACTTCTTAGGAGGCACACTTAAATCACGTCTCTTCATTGACGTCGTCTGTGGGAACGAACGAGAGGCCATGCACCCTGTCCGAACGTCTCATCTTCATGAGACCTGCACACCCTTATCATCACTGGAGGGCTGTGTCTTTAGTCCCACATTGAAAGATAGTGAGAACAAGTATGTGCTTATCAGCAAGAGCCTCACCTCTTCTCCCAAGAGGGCTCTTTTAAAGGACAAACCCCAAGCATGGAGACAATATCTCTTGGGAGACACACTTAAATCACGTCTCTTCAGTTACCATTATTTATATATTTATATTACCATACTTTTTCAAAAATATGTTATATTATAGGTTGTGAGTTTAGAATTTCTAGTTGTTTGTTGGGTCTATTCTATAGACTCACTCTGACTAATATTTAGGTGAAATTGAGATTCTAGAAGAGGAAATGGTGAAGCTTGGTTTGGATCTTGAGGAGTAGAGATTGCTCAGATTTTAGTGATATTAAAGTTGGAAAGAATGAATATAATATGAATCTTATGTATTACGTAATTGTATTGGCTCAGATATAGATAATATTTATTTTGTTATATATTTATTTTTATTTATTTATTTAATTATGAGACGTAAATGTAAAAGTTGATGATTATATTATTTCTGCTCTCTTTTCATTTGTAATGAAAAATTTTACGTTAATGTAAGACATTGTTGGAGTTTTTTTTTTTTTTCCTGTAACATCTTCCGCTTATCCCATGTGAGTTGATATGATCATACCGAGTTGGAATGAGTCATTACACTTTTTTGTTTTTTTTGGACAATCATTACACTTCTTATTGAGTGGACACAAAGTGACAATAATATATTGACAAGTGAGAGATGTCACAATCTTTTATCTATAGAAAAAAGTGGTTGTCATAATGGGGCGACGAGAACTAGGGACCGCATTAATGCCAAATTACTCCAACCGCCCCCCCCTCCCCTCTCTCTCGTCAGTTGAGAAACTAGCAAGAGTTCCGGCTATTCCCTACTTTCCCATATTTTAGTTGATATGAGAGACGGTGTTTAGATCATATCATCATCGATGGATGATTTTTCTAATTTGGGGGCGAATAATAATTTTGTTTATCAGGTTATAACATGCCGGTGGGGATTTACCGATAAACCCAACGAACGGCGAAAAAGCTAAAAAAAAAAAAAAAAAAAAGAGGCAGCGAGTGTGTGTGTGTGTGTGTGAGAGAGAGAGGAGGGGACTTAAGACTGACCTGTGGAAAGAGACATGGATAGATCGGGGAACCCTTATCCTCGCCCGATGCTGCGCTGGAAACAACTCAAACAACCATTCCCTCCCCCGGCGCACCCAACACATACACAGTATTACACAGTCTTCCCGGTTCGTCGTCTGGCATGGTAAGCGAGTTTTTTGAATATAGAGATTAAACTGATTTGAAAAAGGAGGAGGCAGACAGTCGTAAAGTGCAAGAAAAATGTTCATACCTCAATTGAATTGTCGCATTGTCTATATGATGCCCTCGCATCGGAAGCACCAATCGGAAAATGTACTTGACAACCGTGCTGTGGCTAAGCTAGTGCATCAAAAATTAAGCATTAATGTTGTCCTCTCCCTCCGCGCATGGAATAACTAATCAAAAGGTACATTAGGATGGCTTAAAAGTAGCCAACAACGCTGGCGGGGAAGCTGTGGAAACTCCCGCACTCCTTTCAATACCAGAAGAAAGGGCACTACTCGCATCATCACCGCGACATGAGGGTAAACGAATCCCCGCCCAACGAGTAGTTCTGTTGCCCTTGTGTTGTTTCGAAGGACGGCCCCGACATCGGGAAAACAAGCTGGACTTTACAATAACTAATAAAGTTCTATTTCTTGCAAGTAGAGGGAGGACAGCTACCGGCCGCGTGAGAGCAAGAAGACGTAGAGAAAGTGTGCGTGTGTGTGAGAGAGAGCGAGCATAATAGGGATATTCTCCAGGAAGAACCACCAACCAATTAAAAAGAAAGAGTTGGCTGCGTCAACACGGGAGGGTGAGAAATATTTACTCCACCTTGCATGCAAGAAGACGAATCAACATCCGGTCCATCTTTTGTCATCCTAATTAATTTTCAATCTCATGAATGGTCAAACACAATTTCTGATTCATAATCTTAAAAAAATTAATTTTCGGTTTAAAAGTAGCCCTAACAGTTAGTCCCTCAGTACTGTTTCTATGATTAAAAGACTAAAATACTCCTCTTGGGGTCCTCACGTGAGTCTAAAGATAAGTGTAAAGATGACAATGTGTTCGTATCGTACCTTCAGACTTGCCAGAGCAGAGGATCTGTTCTTTTGAGACCGGCTCCTGATCTATAGGTTGAAAACAAAAGGAAACACAACAAATCATGAGAAAATGTCACTACATTGGGGAGCAAAAGCATTTAAGATCGGTCCAAGAAAATTTTAAACATTGCAAGTTTAAAAACTGGGGTTGAGGGACTCCAGATCAACCAGTCGTAAGAGAATACATTTATCAGATAAATGGCTAACATCAATACTCAAGTTCAATTCTATATCAAAAAAAGTCACCTTAGCTGTCAATTTTATATAATGACAAACCAATTCTTACAGTAATTGAAATGACAAACATCATCCCACAAATTTAAGTTTACTATCTCACTAACACTAAAAGTCTGCAAAACACATTAGTTTGCAATGTAGAAATCTAGACAGCAAGTATGCAACTTCTGTAAATCCAGGATTTGTTGTATGGTGTTTGTCAGTTGTTGAGTGCTTACAAGTCGCAACACAGCTATCCCTATCTGTTTGATTATCAATTGCAATGGCGCTCCATGATCACGAATCCACACTTCCAGGTGACCAAAATACTCTCTCAACCTCCAAACCTCCGAATATAAACACATTCTCAAAATCTTTGCTCCATCCAGAAAACTTTCTGCTGCTTACCACGCACAAATCATGATGTAACAATTGCCCATCAAACCGAAATTGGGTTGTCAAATCTTCCTGCTGATGTATAGCACAAAGGTGTTCACAGATCTCTTATTCAGTTCCAATGTTTCTGGTAAAACATGCCCATCCGTAGTGAACTCTCCCTATGTACACAGAATTAACCCCATACACAGTATGAGATTGTTAGATCCCCAGTGTGGTCAAGATGCTATACAAATCAAACACTTAATTAATAGTAACAAAACATGAAAAAAGTGCATCCAAGGAGTGTAACAAGTAAGGTGTTCACAATTCTCCACTCCGGCTTGCAGTTGGCAAAGCTGACCCTGAGTTTTCAAAGCCAATTGATCAAAGCCAACCTAATACACCAAGGCAATTCTTGAGTACTGAAATTGTTACAACTAAAAACTGAAATAAATAAAATAACATATAAAGTTCAAAAAGCTGTTAATTATTTCACAAGTCTTAATAATAATGTAGTATCTTAGTGCACACTCATGCTCAATTGTTAGTCACCATCACTCCCATCATCTCCATCAGCATTCATAATGTTCAAAAATAAAAATATCTTTGGTAAAGATTTTACAACTATTTTAGTTTTGTTTATAAGACATTTTAAATCCCTTAGCTCATCCTTCAACCTTGTAACTCGATTCTCTAACTTTTAACCTTTACATCTTTCCCCCAAGTACAAATTGGTTGTGAATCTACAAAGTTTTGCATTTCGCCGCATCACATGAAAAAATCACAATTCGCATTCTATAAAAACCATATGAAAAATTACATTTTAGTAGATTAAAAATATGAGAGATCATTGTGAATGCAATAACTATGTCCTCTAATACATGAAAAAAATCATAAATTTATCTTGCATTTGTGGATTTTTTTAGATTTTTTTATTTTATTAATTTTTACAATATAATAATCATGTCCTCTAATACATATATCTCATCGATGGAGGTAAGATAGGAGAGTGACTTGGACTCGCCATAGTTATACAGCATGAAAGAGTTGGCTACGTCAACACACAGGAGGATGAGAAATATTTACTTCACCTTGCATGCTATCCACTATCTAATTTATCACTAACGACACCTCTATCGTCCGTCATTGCCAATGTCCCATCAACGACTACCGGTCACAACCATCGATCATCATCCTCGTCATCAAAAATTATTGAGAAACATTTAATGCTTGATTGGCCTAAAAAAATTATCCCAGGTGGTGGCATGGGCCCCACACCCAAATGAGCATGCATGCAAATTATCACCTGGTATCGGTCACCTCAGCCGCCCATATACTACATCACCTCTATTTGTTTAAAATAATGGAGAATTAATTGTTGGTCCCTGGTAGGGATCTGACATTATTTTCAGGTCCCTATCAGGTTTTCCCGCGCCGTCCAGTCTCTGCTTTATACATGATTTATTTTTAGATCCATGCCGTTAACCCCCGTTATCCCCCCCAACGACTGTTTCACCTGTGAAAGTGTGTAACTGTGTAATTACATACTTACATAGTTACATGCATAACTGTGTAAGTATGTAAATCCTATAACTGCGTAAGTATGCAATTACATACTTATGCAGTTACACATATAACTCTATAAGTACTTAATAACTTATATAAATAAGTATTTACTTACTTACTGGGAGAATTATCAATCCGTCTTTGATTTTGAGAAACTTATTTTTAGGTCCATGAGTTACATAGTTATAGATGAAAGAACTTACATAGTTTCAAAAAGGCTTACTTAGTTACCAGAGACTTACCTAGTTACGGAGTTACATGTGTAGTTACACACTTACGCAGGTAAATCTTTCTGTAACTCTGTAATTACCTAGTTACCAGGGACTTACCTAGTTACAGAGTCCCTGAGTTACATACTATGTAACTCTATAATTACATAGTATGTAGTTACATGTGTAGTTACATAATGTGTACATGTGTAGTTATACACCTATATGTAGTTACAGAGTTACACATATAATTCTGTAACTACATACTTACGCAGTTACAGAAATTACATACTTATGCAGTTATAAGAATTATTCATATAATTCTGTAACTAGAAAAGCCTAGTAACTAGGTAAGTCTTGATAACTAGGTAAGTCCTTCTGAAACTATGTAAGTCTGTAACTAGGTATGTCCTAATTACAGAGTTACAAACTTACAAAATCTCTATATATTTACAGAGTTACATGTGTAACTGCATAAATATGTAATTACATACTTACGTAGTAACAGGAATTACATACTTACGTAGATAAGTACATACTTACACAGTTACACACTGCGTAAGTATGTACTTACAAACAGACTTCGTAGAGTAATACTAGGTAATTACATACTTACGTAGATAAGTACATACTTACACAGTTACACACTGCGTAAGTATGTACTTACAAACAGACTTCGTAGAGTAAAACTAGGTAATTACATACTTACGCAATTACATATTTAAATGTATAATTATTTCATATCTTGTTACACAGTTACAGGAAGAAATATTTACAAACTTAAGACGTAAAAAATTATGTACTTACATACTTACTGAGTTACATATGTAACTGCATAAATATGTAATTACATATTTACGTAGTTACAAGATTTACATACTTACACAATTATATATGTAACTCTGTAAGTATATAATACGTAGTTACACATTTTCGTAGGTAAAACAGTCGTTGGGAGGGATAACGGAGAGAACTTAAAAATAAATCTTACATAAAGCAGGAACTAGACGGTGCGAAAAAATTTGACTGGAACTTGAAAATAATATCAGATTCTTGCCGAAGATCAATAATTCATTCTTCCTTAAAATAATAATGAGTAAAGTATAATATATATATATATATATATTACACAAGTAATAAGAAATTTTTAATCATCATCGCAGGACTTTGTTAGTCTGCTCCTGTCTTGACAAACGTGGAAATCCAACCATCTGACTTCGCCCTCTTCTCCCTCTTCCTCAAAAGAAGAGAGAAGGGTCACCGCAGAGTAAAGAAAAAAAATTAAAAAAGAAGGGGTTGGGTCGTCACTGGTCACCATTGCTCTTTCTTCACACTACTTAACTCACTCCTCTTTCTCTCTCTCTCTCTCTCTCTCTCCCCTTTCTCGCACTATAGTTGAGAGTGAGACACCAGCCTTATCAGAGACCAGCAAGAACCACGCCACTACAACCAGAGGCTGCCTCCTCCTCGCCGCCGTCGTCAAACGTCTGGTGGGATCGTGATTAGACTCTCCCTGCACGGACATGGACGCTGGTGTTGGTAATACGATCCTACCCTCCCATCGTGGTCTCACTCTCTCCTCCCGCTACCCCCTATATTCTTCTTCTGCTGCCTACGTCTCCTCCTCCGCTTCCATCCCTCGCCGCCCGGCGCCGGCAGCTGTCCCCTCCTCCAATCCCCCCTCCCCACACTTTTTGGCCCACTCAAACACTCTGTTTTCCTTCTCCTCACATATCTTCTCCTCCTGCGGCGCCACCGCCACGACGGTCATCGCATGATTCCCATCTCCTCCCCTCCCCGCTCGGCCACCTGCAGTGCTGCTCCCCACATCTCTGGCTGCTGTGTTCTGCTTGGGTCGAGTGTTCTTCCCGGCCCACCCTTTTGAGGTGCGGCTGCTGTTTTGTACACAAAGGAAAGGGAGAAAAAAATGTCGTGCGGATTCCTGTCCTCCCACTTCGTTGTCCCTTCTCCTCCCCTTCCAAATTCGATGGTCCACGGATGCAGTGGTGCTGGTGAAGGTGGCATGTCTCTACTCGGCTGCGATGATCGAATCGTGTCCGCCATCGGCGTCGTCAACAGCAGCCTCCTTTCCACGGGCCTTCCGCATACTACCTTCAGGTATACAGTTACGCTACTCTCCCTGTTCCTTCCTCGTCCTTCCCCCGCTTCAACCACGCCCCCCTCCCCACTCACAAAAAAAAAAAATCAAATCTCTTTGTTTACAAGACGTAGAGTGGCATAGACGTTTTAGAGGGACGAGGACGAAAAAGGGTGTGCAGTAGATCGATCGATTGAGTAGGATGGGGGTTCTGCTTCCTGCTACCACACAAGTTTCTTCTTACGATCACCAGGTCCAATCGTCTTCGCCGGCGATGGTGGGACGGCAGCAAGATGAACAGCAAAAGGGATGGTATAGCGGCACCGCGTGCGGCTCCCGCCCCGTTCCTGGCAGCTGCCGGCCAGACGGCGGCGACCAAGAGGGATCACCGCCGAGGCGACTGTGATCTCGAGGTCCGTTAACCTGCTGACGGTGTTGACTCGATCTGGATATATATGCGACGGCGCCCCCCACCATTCGTTGGATGACACGCCCGCCCGTTTCCCCAAACTTCTACATCTTCTTAATTTTCTCAATTTCTCTCTTCTGACCTCATCGATGCAAATTGTTTTCTCGTTTGCAGATATTCAAGGCCGCTAGAGAGAAGTTCACGCAGGAAATCTCCTTCAGGAACAAGGATAAGGACATATCCATCGTCAAGGTAGGTCTCTGGCCATTATTTATTCGATCTTCTGCATCTTGTTCTTGGTGGTGTTAGGTTATTATTTTCTCTGCCCTAATTTTCCCGTTGTCTTGAGTATATCTTTTCGGTTGTTGACGATTCTCGCTGTTCCCCAAAATCAAAGTGATTGGCAAACTGACCATGGGAACCCTCTGTACAATGTTGAGAAACCGAGAAAAGGATAGTTGGTGAAGTTCCCAATTTGTGTTTAAAATAACCGGAGGTTGCTTAACCCACAATTTAACACTTTTTACTTTGAACAGGGGTATGTGGGTCCCAGAGATAAAAAAGGTTAGAGGGGGTTAAAACTACCCCTCCAAAAAGAGTGGGGTAGCTTAACCCCACTCTTACCCCCTTTTATTTCTAAAAACCAAATTTTAACTGGGTTAGGCAAACCCCCTTGCCAAAATGCCATTCTTCCTTAACCCAACTGGTGCCCCTCCCAAACCCGGAAATCCCCTGCTAAATCAGGCCAAGATTCTAGTTTTTTTTTTTGGGTCCGTGAGACTGTTCGAGTCTGCAAAGTTTATATCATTCTCTCTGATTTAGCTATTATCGGTATGCGTTAATATGGGGTTCGTGTTTCAACGTGCACTATTGTTTTTTTTTTTTTTTCCAAATGTTGACACATTTGAGTTATGGAGCTATAAATGACGCTCAATTTTGGGGTTGGGGGGGGATTTGCTAGGCTTTGCTCTATGTTGCTGCTGAAGATGAAGCCTTCATGGCTTACAATCGAGATATAGATGCATCCTCCATTGTTAGTGAAAGAAGAGATGTCGTGCTGCCAATTGAGGACCACTCTGAGCTTGATAGTTTGGAAAGCATTTCGTTAGCTGGCAAGAACATATCTGGATGGCTAGATGAGTTAGATTGTATAGCAAAGGAAGTGGAAGCACAATTGGTTTCACGAGATATAGGTTGTCACTTGGGAGAAGTTCTGGAGGCAGTCAATGCTGTTCTATTTGAATCAAGAGGCTTCAGAAGATTTCCTGTACTTGTGGATTCAAAATTTTCATATTTGCACTCAGTACTAAGCTCTGGATGTGGCAGTGGTAAACTCTCAGCTCAGTCTTCATGTTATATGTTGAATAACGTAATTTTCTTCCTTAGAACATTGCAATTTCATTGAAACTGAATTTCTTGATAAGTTTAACTGTTCTCAAATGTTAATGTAATAATTTAATATTTTACCACTCTATCATCTTTGCAGCAATTATGCTTAGCATCATTTACATTGAAGTTTGCCAAAGGCTTGGAGTAACGATAGTAGGATCTCGATTTGGGGAAGATTTTTTGATTTGGCCACAGACAGGAAATCCTGAGGTACATTGGTGTTGTCATCACTGTGTACATGTTTTCCTCTCTCTCAAGCAGGAAATGGAAGTTATTATCTGCTCTATGGCATTCTCCCTTTGTGTTGTTTCTTTGGGACTGCATTAAAACACACATTTTGTTCAAGTTCATGGTTCTACATATAGCTGACTGGGTGGTATTCTGTGATTCTTGCCGACCAGGTTCCTTCTTGTAACACAATACGTACATAGCTTTCCATGTTTCAGTACTAAAGCATTTGCTTTGGTTTAACATTATCCTTTTTTCTCTTTTCTCCAGGGGTGGGTGTGGGGGGGTCTTAGTTTGTTTGCTTTGAAAACTACAGAACTTTCTGATATATGGTGTTTATGTGCCACACTTCGATGCGGAATATCGGAACGTGTAGATATATATCATTAATTGTGTCATTCAGAGCATAAATATATAAATATATAATCATCTAAATGTGGGCCACAAATTCAACAATAATTATAGATAGCAAAGTAGTAATTTTATTGATATATCAAAGTCTAACTTTATTACATTGACTCAATGATGACTAAATCACAACTCTTCTAATTATTACATCAATACTAAATCTTTCATAATAACTAAACAAGACTCAATAAAGGCAAAAAAGTCTTCTATCATTCTTGGTGCTCTCCATTACTCTTGTCCCTCTCCATCTGATTGTACCTCATCATCAGAGCTACCTGAAATAATTAAGCATCATTGAATGAGCGAAAGCCCAATAGAAATTATATCTTTTGATCATGCATAGTTTACGTAATTAACATCTTAGCTATAATGATGACATAATTAAATGCAAAATACGAAATCATGCACAATAACTTGAAGGAACAAAAGCAAGAGGAACGTATGATTAGAGTATCCATTTGAGAGAAACATTTCAAGATGTGTAACAATGATGAAGATCATACTAAAATTTGGCAATACAAATGAGACATTCAATTGGCCAATAAACAATCGTTCAATATGATTCATGGATCATTAGAATCTTCCAGAACACTCTAGCACTCTTTCGGTGCAATGCCACACCGCATTGTCCATACGTTCTTTGTGGTGCTCTCTCTTGGGACTCGACAAGACCCTATTGCACAGGCATTGGTGATTAGTGAACCGAGGTTCCATTCATATCTAGATAACTCCATTTATGACCATTTAGGGTTTCAATAAATAGGCTCATGTACACAAGGCATAGAATTGTATTTATGGGCAGATCAATGAGTGGGCCACACTTTCTTAAGGACATCCATGATTGAAGTATGGATTCATAGACTCAATATGGTGAAAACCGAAGTATCACAAAATGCAGTCTATCATAGCGTCTACAATTGTGGTCGGTAGCAAAGTTGCGGACATAAAATGGGATGAACGCGGTCAGGGCCATGGCTGCGATTTGACAGATTGGAGGTGGTGTATCCATAGTTGCTGTGGCGCTTGCTTAGGTTTTAGGGGGTAGGCGAACAGCCTGCCTTTTGGCCTTTTCAAAAAGCGTCGTTGGGCGATGTGTGGGCGGTCTAGGTGCACGCCTAGGCCGTTTGACCGCTTATTGGGGTGCCCAAACTCCTTTTAAAAACCCACGAAACCCACTCCATTCCCATCTCCTATCCAATCTCGTAGCCCGCTCTAGGGCTTTCAGCATATTCCATGCGTCCGATCACATCGCCAGCGGCTCCAGCCCTCCCCCGACGTCATCTCTAGCCACCATTGCTGCCTCTAGCCTCCACCCCAGCAAGCCTCCTTTGTCGGTATGTTTTGTTTTCTCCTCTCTCTCTCTCTCTCTCTGCGGTTGTTTGCAAGCATTGTCATGTGATTGTGCAAGCACAGTCTAGACTGTGCTTGCACAGTTGCAGTCATTAGACTTGACTATTTTGTGTTAATTTGTTTGAGAGTTAATATTTGCTATTGTCATATTATTTCATAATCTTATTTACATATTTTAGAAGAACAACTTTGCAAATTAAAAGGCTAGTAACATTATGTTTGATATTTCATTCATTGATATTAGTTTTCTGTTCAAATTTTATGATATGTCATATGTTGTTGCAAATTTGCAATGGACATTCCTTTTAATTTTGATATTTTAATTATAATGTGTCGTATTATGATTGTATTGAATTTCTAGGATAATTATATATCTTTAGAGGACTAACAAATATACTTGAAATAATACACATTGAACACCATCTTGGATGACTAAGCACCACTTAGGTAAGCCATGCGCTTAGATGCCAAATGACCTCAAGAACACCTTGCGTCGCCTTGACGCCGTGACAACCTTCAAGATAAAGCTAGCACGGAACACTGTTACAAATCATGCCACGTTTTGGATAGAGTTGTACCCAACGCGGGTATAGTGTATGCCGCGTTCAGCATTATAGGCAGACTCCAAAGGCCGGTTGAATCACTCTTATAGTCTGCAAAACGGGATTTGGGAGTTTTAGGGTTATGACGGTACAATCAACTTGGTGGCCGTGTGAGAATCTATGGTTAGCGAAAACTTACGGAGGTCTTGCTGAAGGAGTTTCAATCCAACAGGAAGAATATCTGGCGGAGGGTTCTTGCATCACCAAGAAGGTATTCGCAGTAACGCAAGTGGTGGAAGCATGCCATTAAGGTGACATGGTTCACATTGGACATGAAGCCATAGCTAATGGTGAAAGTAAAGCTTATTGACCTATACCACATTATAATACATTGTAACAGAATGAGCATGATAATTGTTTAGATGACCCATTCAATCCTTTTAAGCCTTTAGTATGTAGATTAACATTTGGTGCCTTACTGTAATGACCTAACAGGGTTAAACACATGGATTAAACAACATTTTAATGACATATCAGATTACTATTTTAAATATTTTAGTTTTTGGAAAACAGTCAAAATGCAATTTAGCCAGAGCCGCCGTCAAACCGCGTTCTGTACAAGTAGCACAGTGGTTGAATCGCGAAACGGGAGTCCCCGAGGATAGCCAGATCTCGACTCTCTCAGTGGCCGCGACTTGAACACGGTTCTCATTGGGGCCACATTTAAAATGTGTCCTCCTTGGGAACCACGACTTGAACTGAGGCCCGACTTCCAGGTGTCTTCCCAGTCACTTTCTGAGTCATGGTTTGTCCCAAATCCACATTCAAGACCGCAATTTCCATGACAGCCACACTATCAGACAGACAGGGTTTTCAGTGGGAAAATATGAACACGATGATACTAATCTAATAAAGCATGGAATACTTGTGATACACTCAATGAAAACTGGCGAAAACAAGTGCAAATCAAAGATCTCATGCAAGACAACATATGTGCAAGACTAGTTAGGTTATGCCGAAGCAAAGGCCCACCTTTAGAACATTGAATGTAGGAAGAATATGAAGAACACGCAAACGAGGATGCGGATCTTATGGCATGAAATATGTGTCAATCAAGTGCTTAAAAATTGGGAAAAATGAGATCTAACCAACCTAGACATGCTGAAGAACGTAGTTGCATAATTAATTTAAGGTTTTTGCTTGAGAGAAACCTACCTTTAGATCGGTTTAGGAAGAAAGGAAGATGAACAAGTTGCATCATTAATTTAGGGTATCAAACTCCGAATTTCTCTCATCTCTATCTAAAATTGGAGCCTCCTTCCTCTTTTAACCCTAATTAGGTTAGGGTTTTATAAGATCCTTGCCTCTTCTTAGTGGGTTACGAGTTGGATTATGCTTTTGGCCCATTACAGCTTGTATTTGGGTTTAATTAGCTTACTTCCATGATGGGTTTCGGGTAATACGAGTTTAAGTGATTTGGTCTTTCCTATGAACCCAATAAACTTTGTTTGGCCCAATTCATCTTCTGGTTATTGCAAATCTTTATTTTGTTCAAGCATTTTTAATTTGGGTTGCTATATTATGTGATTCTTTAACTCCAGTATTTCTTAACACCTACCATGTTCTGATTCCTTGGTCACTTTACTTTTTGCTTTTCTAGGAACTCTTCAAGGTCTCATCAGGGCACAGTCTGTTTGCCATAGTCAATGGAAGTTGTGTTGAGGATCCCAAGTCAAAGGCTTCTGACTTAAACAGCAAATCACTCTTAGGACTTGAAATTGCTACTAACAGGGACATTATTGGGATTGCTCTTGCTAATCTAATTGTAAGTGTAATAACTTCACATGGATGTTGCTTAAGATAACTTTTTTCCAATGGGGTTTTTAGATATCTAATATCATTCTTGTTGTCATTATTTTTCTGACTGCAGTTTGTAATTTGCAGAGGCTTCATTGGAAACGTGCTTCAAAAGCAAACCACGGGTTAATGTTAACTTCTCCTCTTAGATCTGTCCATATTGGCTATGAACAATCTAGCAAGATCGATAATTTGAAGGTTCCTTTGTTGCGGCCTCAGGAGCTCAGGTATCCAACTGAACCTCTGCATCATTGATCTGTCTGCTTCGTCCACAAACTTTTGCTTCAATGACTTATTCCCAGGGTGTCTAGCAACTTGCTGAGTGCAAGGGAAGTTATCCTCTATTTGCTTGCCATTATCTGCTGATATAATGTTCTTGTTGCAAGCCCCCCCATAAATGATGAATCTTTTATTTCTTCCTTGAAGTTGTACAGAATTACAATGCCCTTATTACCAACATGTGAAGAAGTTTACATCGAGGTTGTGCTTGGTGCAGCTTCCATTGGAAGCACCGTTGAGGTTTTACAGGTTTCAGTCTAATTATTGAGTGGATGGCTGTATGATTTAGAAGCCTCTTATGTAGTTCTCTTGCTGTTTTTAGCTTCCATTATAGATTGGGTTGAAAATAGGATGGCGAAGGAAGCTTTGACTGATGTAACCACCCAAAAATCAAGTATAACCACTCCCCTTCAACATTGCTGATATTAAAAGAGAAATGCCATGTGCACGGGCGGACGTGCAAATCACGTCCGCCGCGCCAGAGCGCGCCCGCCGACGCGCGCGGGTGCGACCGCATGGGGCGTGTCGGTCGCGGCGGGCACACCCTGGCGTTGCACGTCTGTCCGTGCACAAAGCATTTCTCATATTAAAAATGGCAGCCAAAGGTAGCTTCCAACTAAAGTGTTGCCAGACTTGTCTTCAAATGTTGTGTTGAGTTGCCAACATGAAATATAAAAATTTTACAAGAGCGATCTTTTGTGTCTTTCTCTTATACTACTATTAGTATTGAGTTGTTTCTCGTTTTCTTTTGATGGCCCAAAAACATTTCATAGAAGTCATTGATCTTTGCGGTTGAGGCCAGTGGTTCATCACCTATAATAATAGTTTTGTCTGGTCGTTGGGCAGATGCTTGGTGGAAATTCCTTTGATGTCGCATCTCAATAGGAATTGCAAGGTTGAATATATGACAACTTGGTGGAATTTTCACTTGCGTTGAGGATGACTGATTGTGTATGCGAGTCAAGCTAGTGATTCATCCATGACCTGCTATGATATTGGAACCATTGTTCTTTCTTTATAGGATGCTAGTAAAAGAGCTAGGGGAAGGCCTAAAATGAGATGGTGCGATGTTATTAAGAAGGATTTGGACTTTTTGAGTTTAAACACGACTATAGCACTTGATAGAAATCTTTGGCGGAAAAGGATTCATGTAGCTGACCCCAAATAATGGGATAAGGCTCTCATGATGATGATGATGATGTCACGTTAAGCTTTTATTGGGGAGGAATAACGTATCTCCACTGGTCTTAATTACCAGTAGAAAGCAATGCAAAATTGGATAATGCAAATTGACAAATGAATGGCTGTTTATGTGTGTCAATTGCTGCATGATCATTTACTGGGTTTTGATTTATTTCTTCACCTACATCTCTATCCTTGTTGGTGACATCGTCAAATGTCTCCGCATGGCTGAAACAACTTTTACTTTCTCTTACCATAGTATCTTCCGCAAAAGCATGCTGTCCATTTCTCTTCACTGCTCCCGCTCCTTTATGTGTTGTTATTTGGCTGGCCTGTGCAGTTAGTTTGTATGTCCAACTTTTGACATGTAATGCAAATTTGTGCTGTCCGCAGGTTGGCTCTCATGGCAGCTGAAAGATTATTGACATTGCAGCCTCATAACTGGACTCTGCGGAGAGATCATGGCATGCTCCTCTACTACAACAGGTAAACACCATGGGGCTTATATCCCCGATCATTTTCAGCACCTGTGTTTCTATTCATCGTTTTGCTGTAGAAACCACAACTTAATCCAGAGAGGATCCTTTATGATTGGAGGGATTTGGCACCTCGCAGGAGGTACGGGGAAGCGGTTCAAGAGCTTAGCATCTGCATGGCATTTGCTCCTGAGGAGGAGGTAGAGGTGCTAGAGCCATTCGTCGAGAAGCTGCACCTGCTGCGGCTTGAGACGTCCTGGAAGTCTATTGGGCAGGCGAGCAAGCAGGCTGTTCCTTAAGAGGAAGCCGATTAGGGGGAAAAGAAACAGGTCGGTTTCTGGTTGGCGGTCACAATCTTGATGCGAGTACTTGGACAGCTTTAGGTTTGATATCCCTCGGGAGGCTGTTACTGCTATTCTCATCTCGATGGTTTTGGGGGGATTTGGGCCCTTCTTGGGAGGGGTCCCTTGCCTTCTACGATGGTATTATTAATCTTGTTACCTGTTGCTGCTGCCTTTCGCCGTTATTGTTGTATGGATATTATGGTTGCACCCACGTAACCAAGGCAATGTACTTCTGAAAGGCCCTCCCTCTCATCCCAGTGAAGCTGTGATTACGTTGAGAAAGCTGATCTGACTACCTTGGACCGCGTGTTTAGTAGGAAACAGGTGATTTAAGTTCCCCTGATAATTTTCTATCCCCGCACACAAAGCTCCATGTCTGAAGCCCCTCCATGTGAACAGTCCCTTGGGACTGTGTGTGGATGTACCTGTTTGCACTGGTAGATGGCACTTCTGTTCAAGATTTTACCGCCTCACTGGATTCTATCCAGTCTAAATATTCAGAAGGTAAATAATTTGATGACATCATTCTATAACATATTTATTTGACACAACTCTTGTGACATAAATTTTAAAATGTTATATGACATTTTGAATTGTGTCCTGTGAGTAGTGTCAAATACATGTGTCACCAAATCATTTTCCTCTTCCAAAAGAGGTATTGGACACCATTTACACCATTGATTACACCATACTTCTTGGTGGTTAGAGAATGGTTTGGTGCACCTCTCTTTCAAGAGGCTGGTCATGCACATCTTGTCATTGGGTATTTATTATATCGATGTGATTAGACATCTAATGAGATGGAAGTGTGTGCGCACATCATCTTTATTGGTGTGCGTCAAATTTCTCTTCTTTTTATCACTGAGAATAGAGTGTAGAAGCATTAGTGTCTAGTAAGTATGAGAGGTTTTGGTATTAGGAGAAAGGACTTGGATAAGTGCACTGGCTGGGCAATATCCTAGCGTCGTGTCTTTGAGAAGGTGGGGAGGCCACCTGTCGCTACAAGGATCTGTTATCAACGGTCAACAATGGTTGTTCGGTGTTCGGTGATAGTCTCACCGCACTGGGGTAGTTGCCTCCTAACAGTCTTGTCACGTCTCGATGTTATAAATTTAACTCATCCAACAAATGTACTCGTAGCAGCAGCGGAATATAATGTAATAAAAGTCAAATCTTGAGAGTTAACGAAGTGTGATACGTATTATTACAATTGGACATATTGCTTAAACAAAATAAAAAAAAAATAAATCTAGTCGTTATGGCATGCTCGGTGCACATTTTTCCATTAAAATTGGATATTTTTTGATCACTTGAAAGGATTAGAAAATAATGAGCAATCATGTCTAATAAAATTAATGAAGATAATTAAGGTGTGTCTTGAGAGTATCAAACATGATGCATTATCAATCAAAAAGTACTGAATTAAAAGAATCATCAGTGAGTGTTGCCTTGAGTCAAAACCAAAGAAATAATAACTGAATACCAATTATTTAGCAAATCATGGAAATGTCGACTAATTTAACATATCATGATGTCATGTCAAACACTCAAAAGAAAGATTCACTATCGTGCAGCGTGGTTAATAAAACAATTTCGGATGCTCGTCTTGAGACTAGATCGGCTCCTTTGCACAGATATTAGATCTAAAAGAGTCCGAAGACCCCAAAAGAGATACGTCATCTCATTTCCATTCAAATATAATTCTCAAGCAATATTATGTGTAAGAATAGCACATTAGAACTGAAGGTGTACAAGGTATATCATTAGATAAGTATTAGGAATTTAGACTTGCTAACTCAAGGGATTGTTGTGTGGATTACCCAAAAAAAATTTAATTGGCTAGCTTAATGATTAAGTGGTTCTGAGGGTGTAATAGAAGAGAATTGTATAAAGGTACAGTAAATTCATAGTTCAGTTGATTTGCTAACAAAAGCATTGGTGATTCGGATTGGGGTTAGGTCGACTGAACTTTGAGTATCGATTGACCGAGCCTCATAGATGGTAGGTTTTTTAAGTTTAGGAAAGAATTGGTCGACGGGAAGAATAAAATCGGTTGACCGGATTGGGGGTTTTGGTGGACCAAACTCTACATATCACGTTGACCAAACGTGCCAGAGCAACTAGTACGTTCAAGTAAAACAAGTGTCGGTCGATCGAGCGTAAGGGAACGGTCGACTGTTCCTCTCAAGGTTGTTATTTTACTAACGGTAAAAATGCGGTGTCGATCGATTGATAATCACGTTTCAATCAGATCGATTCTTCAAATGTTTCAGAATGTTGTCTGCTACTTATAAGGGTTACAACTTGATGGTTTCTGATTTTATGGTAGTTTTGTACCTAGAATTTACTATCTAAAGGGTGTAAAGTAGTTGACTAGGCAAGAAACAAGTTTAACCAATCAATGGTCGTTCATAGCAAAATGAAGAACAACAGCAAGAAGTGAAGGTGAAGGCCTTAGTGATCGGTGTTTCCTTCACTTCTAGTTTCCTTCAAGAACAATCTTCCTAGAGAAAGATTTATTGCACTTGTACATTGCACTTTAAGCACAATGTGACTAGGCAATAGCCCATATGACACCCCTCACATGAAAAGTGATAAAGTGAATCTAATTGTTAGATGCCACATGAGTTTGTTGCTTATTCACATTGCACTTAAAAATACAATGTGAAAGTGCAATAAACCTTTCTCGTCTTCCCAACTCCTCTTTCAGCAGTAGCATACAGCAGCATCACGACAGAAAACATGGGTGGCTGAAATGTTGGGTTCGAATGTTCGGAGGGTTTAAATAGGCTTTAAGGGTTCTTGCAACTCATGAAGGGATGTAAGAGTCTTGAGTTTGAGCTTCTTTTTCCCACGGTTAAACACGTACGGAAATTGTTTTGTAAATAGTTTTTATTTAGTTTTGACACTTTGGGTCCTCATTTTAGCATTCAAACGGTGTTCATTTTTGACGAAATTTTAAACATAAGTTAATTAAAAATATACTACAAATTATGATGATTTTAATATAATTTTTCAAATAATTTTCGTCTAAGTGCAAATGTTACTCAAAAATTAATAAATCAGGTTAATCTCAATATCTGTAGACCTATACTTTCAAATATTCATATTTTTGAAATTAACATATATTTTTAATAATTATGATAAATTCATATTTATTCTTATTTTTAAAATTCTAATGCCATCTCATTAGAGTACACATGGACACAATGATAACAAGAATAACTTTTATTCCTTATATTTTAATATCTAAAAATTTATAATTCTAAGAAAAAATCAATATTAATTCTAGGACGTTATAAGTCTCCCACCCTCTCCCTCTTTTTTTTGCTCTCATTGTCGTCAGTTTCCACTTCTGAGAATTTTTCTCAAGTCAAACCGATTCAACACAAATCAAATTAGATAAATTTAGAATCAAATCAAATCATATTAAATTAACTCGGCTGTTTGAATCTCAATTGATAGATCTCACTGTTGAGTTTATATTTGTCAAATACACTAATGTGTCACTGTTTTTTTATTCTATGAACTCATACAAATTATGTGTATTTTTGTAGTTTAACAGTGTTAGACAAACTAGTAATATAACCACTAGCAAAATAGTAAGTGGCCAACAAAATTGTTATTAATTTGATCAAATACAGAGATATTTTAATCAAAATGTAAAATTAGTGACTCATTCTTATCTAAGATATAGTCAAACATCTTTAGAATTAGGGTTATGTATTTACATAAATTTGACAAAATTATCTTTAAGATCCAGTTATATAGTTCAATTCGATTTAAAAAGAAATCAAAATCAACTAAACTACAAAATTTAATATAGCTCCATTTGAATCTAAACTAAAATTTTAAAATTTTAACTCTAATATAATCGGATTTAATTTCAAGTTGAATCTAAATAATGCTTATCCCTATCTTACGTGCCATAATTAACCCCTCCCAATGTCCAACCTGTCCTCCTACTCCACCTTCTCCAGCCTCTCGTTTCCTCCTTTTTTCTACTGTGTCTTTTCTTCTCTCTTTCTGTACTTGTCTCCTCCATCGCCACCGCCGTGTGTCAAATCTCCTCCCTTTTCCTCTTTTAAACCATGCCCTTTCTCTCTATTATCTATTTTGATAAGTGGTTAAGTAATTTTTAATAATGGATGTTGCTTAACCCAATTTTATGACCAAAAGACTTTAGTTTTTTAAAAAGTAAATTTTGGTTAAAACCTAGGTTAAACTATCCAACTTAAAAATCTTGGGTAAGTTAACTCAGAGCATACCCCCTTTATCCCTGGTTAGCTAAAAAACCACTTAATTAACTTAATTATGTACCCAAATTGAAAAAGTATTTTAACCCTGATAAAACCCCCTCTTCCGATCCCTAATCCCTTAATATATGGGTGTCTCTGTCCTCGCCACCCACTCCTATCCTTGGATTTGGCCCTCCTACTATGAAGTAATGAGGTCTTTATTATTGCCACTTGCAATAGTTGCAAAGTCTTTTATCTTAAAACGACACTATTAGTTATTTTGATAAACACTAAAAACATGTGGGGGCTTGTGACGCCTTGTCTTCGCCCGCATCGTAATTAATCAATGTGAACGTAGATGTAATACGCCAGTCGTGGACACATCTTAACTGTTTCTCTATTTATTTACAATTCTTTTTTATAGGAAGAGAGAGGTGTACGTCGGATGGGGATGAGCGTCTGAATAGTTGAGGCCAGGAATTGCACAAGAATCATTGTTTCATTGTTTGAGTCGCCCATCCATTTCCCCTGTTCGTGTCCCAGACGTACAAACAAATTATCCAGCGGGCTACGCCAAGTTACTCCTAAGCTTGTTCAGCTCGTTGGCCGAGAGAGAGAGAGAGAGAGAGAGAGAGATTTTTCCGCGCGAATGTCTCTGTCTTGCGTGCTTATCAACCACTCATGGGCTTGGCGAAGTACTACCGAGTCTCCAACCCATCTCACTGGATGGACCACATCAAACGAGAGTCTTATTATATGTTGTTTCTATTCTAGGGTAGGGACTCTATTATTTGTTTAAAAGTGAGTATATGTGCTTTTCCTCTTCCCTCTTTCAAGAGAGAAAAAAAAGTTCGATTTAAGATGACATTTCCGTTTCACTTTTTCAAAGAAGAAAAGATTTCAACATCGTGGTAAGCATATGCCATATTGTTCCTAAATTTGTTTGTTGGTTCCGGAGCCCAATCATCTTTAATTAATCCAACATGTTTTCATACATATCCTATTTCTAGTTGCAATGACATGTGAGTCTTCCCTCCTCTTCAGTCTTCCACAAACATCTCTATTGAAAGAATAATAATAATACAAGAAGTAAGTAAAGATGTCGCGCTGCTGCCATTGGGTTCTTCAGATTTTACTTGTACAGGGAGCATCGCGTTGCCTCATCCATCGCCACAAAACCAGCACCGCATTCAAACACGCGCCGTGTCCCCCACCGCAGTCACAAACTCAAAGCTCCCAGTCGCGGGCAGCCCAGCCACGGCTGACGACAGACAGAGAAAGAAGGAACTCTCTCAGTCTCCTCCTCGTGAGTGGCAGCCCACTGGCTAGTACTGGCCCTAACTCCCCTCCCAAGCGGGCCAAGCCCCAAGCCCGCCCCACAATTTTTAGATACAAATATTTACTTACGTGTACAACATATGTGGCCAAGCTTGATTGAGTGAGGCCACGCGTTTATTATTTCTTCGGGGGGAGGGGGGCGGCGGCGGGCCTCTCGACCGGAGGAGAGTGGGAGGTGCGGGGGCGGCTAATAGCAGCTTACACACATATCACTGGCGCCATGAAGGTTGCCCTCTTTGAGCGCTGCTCCCGCTGTGTGCTCCCTGCCTTTGCCTCTACAACCAAGTCACCCAACCTCTCCTACCGCCACCCCGTCTCGTTCCCTTCTTCCTCTACTTGTTGTTACTACGCCTTCGCCACCTCCCATTTCCGCCCTCTTTCCATCCGCTGCTCCGTCCAAAAGAATACCGGTGCTGCCGCCGCCAGCATCGGTCCCGCCGCACCTGTAACCAGAGACGGAAGCAGCAGCTACTACAACAACAGTAACGTCAATGAGAAAAGCGGCGGCGGCACGAGTGGCTTCGTTGATCCTTCTCGTGCGGCTCAATCGCCCACTGCCCCGAACCTGGAGGTGCGGGGAAGCAGGAGGAAGAGGCGTCTCAAAAGGGACGACGTAGGGGAGTGCATCCCCTCCGCGGAGGACACTTCCATCAGCGTCCGCACGCTTTACCAGAATGGGGACCCCCTGGGCCGCAAGGAACTGGGCAAGTGCGTGGTTCGCTGGATCTGCCAGGGTATGCGCGCCATGGCCTCCGACCTCGCGGCGGCCGAGCTCCTGGGCGAACATCCCATCGAAGAGGAGGTCAGGCAGCGACTGGGGCTCGCCAACGGCAATGGCAGCACCGTGGCCGGCGGGGCGACAGGGGGCCTGGCGTTCGTCATCCAGGCGCAGCCATACCTCTACGCCGTGCCTATGCCCAAGGGCCTGGAGGCGCTGTGCTTCAAGGCCTGTACCCACTACCCCACCCTTCTCGATCACTTCCAACGTGAACTCAGGGACGTCCTTCAGGAATTCCAGCGACAGGGGGTCATCACCGACTGGCGTGCCACGCAGTCCTGGAAGCTCCTCAAGGAGTTTGTCGCCTCTGGTACAGCCCTCACGCCATCTCTTCTCTACTACGGATTCGTAGAAACACTTGTTCTGATTGTTTCCTCTAGGTCATAAGCTCATGATAACACGAACTTAAATGATTTCGTTAAGCTCTCTGTTCTGTTTCTCCTACTCACCCTTCTTCTTTCATTATTGCGGCCCCTTGGATACGTCGACATGTTCTTCAAGTCATGTCGCTGTTGACTGAGCTGATGTGATCCCGGTCACAAGCTCATGAGCTATGTGGACCTGGAACTGCCATGGTCATATTCGAACAATTAAATATAGCCTCCATTCTCCTGAAAATGTTGAAATTTCCTGTCATCGCTTGCCATTTTGCCTAATTATTCCAGACATCGGTGCTTGCTGACGAAAAAAAAAAGACCAACTCTCTGTGCGTATCTTCCAAAATGAGATGGAGTTTCACTTCATTTTATGGAAAAGAGTTCTGAAATTTGTGATCTATATACCCTATACTTCTGTGGCTCTCTCACTGATGGAGCTATCATGACGAAAGTTCACTTACTTGCAGCTCAACATCGGGCAGTCGTTCGAAAAGTTCCTCAGATAAAGCCTGTGCACAGTGGTTTGGGCATGGACCTTGGGAAGGCCAAAATAATACAAGGAAAGATTGATGATTTTGTGAATCGCATGTCAGAACTTCTTCGCATTGAACGTGATGCAGAGTTGGAATTCACCCAGGAAGAATTGAATGCCTTTTCTGTTTCTGATGAGAATTCCGACACATCAAAGCCTATTGAGTATCTTGTCAGCCACGGACAGGCACAGCAAGAGCAGTGTGATACCATTTGCAGTCTAATTGCAATCAGCTCCTCTACAGGTGAATAAATCCTGCTACTTTCATTTTCACTATACCACAGTTTAGATTGCTCTTCTAGTGATCGTGTGAAAGAGAAATTATTATTATTTTTTGGTAATGCTGTGTTTCCCTTTAAATGTTAGGGTGAATATAATCCAAAGACATTGTTGTTACAGTGCTAAGCCGAACTTTCCTTTTTAACTCTTTCCGACGGGAGTATATTTTCTTTATTAATTTGTTAAACTATGTCTTGATCTGAGAGGGGTATAAGGAATAGAACAGCATCATTTTTAACCTCTACGCAGACCAACCAATAGGAGTTGAACAAGCAATCCCATACTTGCTGCATACCTCCCTAGGTGTGCAGCAATATTCCTTAATATTACTTTCTAGGGGAACATTGTAAAAGACTCTTTTTTTTACCCTAAGAGAAGAAATTTACTTTTGTCTACCTTGAATACAAAATATGTATTAGCTTGAATTCTTGTCACCTGTTGCTATATCATTTTTCTGAAATGTTGAAATAGTTTCACATTACATCCTGTCAAGGAAATTTATCAAGAACATCTACTTTCGCAGGATTGGGGGGAATGCACTTGGTCTTATTTAGAGTGGAAGGAAACCATCGACTTCCCCCAACTACCCTTTCTCCAGGTGACATGGTTTGTGTGAGAACATGTGATAGTAGGGGTGCAGGCGCCACGTCTTCCATGCAAGGGTTCATTAACAACCTAGGGGAGGATGGGTGTAGCATCACTGTGGCTTTGGAGTCTCGACATGGTGATCCCACATTCTCTAGACTATTTGGGAAGACTGTGCGCATTGATCGCATTCATGGATTGGCAGATGCACTCACGTATGAGGTATGTGACCACTGTTGCCGCTGATACTGATAAATAACTAAGTACGTACCTTCTTCATCAGTATATATCTGCAAGTTCCCTTCTCTGCCCGAGCCTTTTCATATACTCAGTGGAGCAAATAGTTTTTCTTATTTCATGTATTGTTTGCTAGAATCGAGAAACTATACATATTCCCGCCGCAGTTCTTTCCAATGCTCTATGTCAAATAGTCAATGTTGTACGGGATTTGTTTGATTGTTTATGATTTCACATATTCTTTACATATCTATAAGTTCGTGATTAACTGTTAACTCGCACCGGAGGATTTGTTTGATAGATGTTGATTTCTATGTTTTACAATTATAATATAAATCTCGAATACAAAAGGGATAGCATTCTACATGAATTCCGCCATCTTAAGAATTTCACAGTCACATTTTTTTCCACCTTGTGTTTCCTTTCTACGGGAAATTCCTTGGGGACAAAGTGCTTTGTGTGTCAGTCTAACTTTTTAGTCCCTATCTTTTATTGTTAATACTTTGTGTCTTCTTTTTGTTTTTGTTATCCTGAAACTATCTGGAGAAACTAACTTATCTTTGTGCATTCACCAGAGATGCTTGTGTATGCACATATATCTGACTATTGGACATCTCTATCTCACAGCGCAATTGCGAGGCGTTAATGCTGCTACAGAAGAATGGTTTACAGAAGAAAAATCCTTCTATTGCAGTAGTTGCTACTCTGTTTGGAAATAAAGAAGATGTCAAGTGGCTAGAGCAGAATCACATGGTTGACTGGGGACCAGCAGAGATTGATGGACTGGTAGAGAGTGGAAGATACAATGATTCTCAATTGAAAGCTATTGCTCTAGGATTGAACAAGAAGCGTCCCCTTTTAGTTGTTCAAGGTCCTCCTGGTACGGGCAAGACAGGTATGCTCAAGGAACTGATAACACTTGCCGTTGAACAAGGAGAAAGAGTTCTTGTTACGGCACCCACTAATGCTGCGGTGGACAATATGGTCGAAAGACTTTCTGGTACCGGAGTAAGTGTTGTACGTGTAGGCAATCCTGCACGAATATCTTCATCTGTGGCTTCAAAGTCTCTAGGAGAAATAGTTAATAATAAGCTTTCAAACTTTAAAAAAGAATTTGAGAGGAAGAAAGCTGATCTGAGGAAGGATCTAAGACATTGCTTGAAGGATGATTCCCTTGCAGCAGGGATACGGCAGCTCCTGAAGCAACTTGGTAAATCTTTAAAGAAGAAAGAGAAAGAAACAATCAAGGAAGTCTTATCTGGTGCTGAAGTTGTACTGTCTACTAACACTGGTGCAGCTGATCCACTCATTCGAAGACTGGACATTTTTGATCTCGTTGTCATAGATGAAGCGGGGCAAGCAATAGAACCTTCGTGCTGGATTCCAATTTTGCAAGGAAAACGTTGTATATTGTCAGGTGATGAGTGCCAGCTTGCTCCAGTTATTTTCTCTAGAGAAGCCATGGAAGGCGGACTTGGCATCTCTCTTCTTGAAAGAGCATCAACCATGCATGAGGGCGCATTGACCACCAAATTAACAACTCAATATCGGATGAATGATGCAATTGCCAGCTGGGCATCAAAAGAAATGTACAGTGGTTCTCTGAAATCTTCCCCAGCCGTAGCCACACATCGCCTTGTTGATTCTCCATTTGTCAAGGTGTGTTCACTAGCTCAAGTTTGTGTTTTCAATCAATTTTAATTGAGAAATGTTAGCTGCATGTCTAGATGGATAGCCAAACTGCTCATCCAAGATACTATTGGCTCATGTGCACAGCATGTAGGTCCCACCTAACAGAATCATTTATCTTATGTGTCATTCCCCATGTAATCTTTTTGGCACCCTTAACTAGTTATTCGACACCTTTATCACTAAGACTAAGAGTGACAAATAACTAGTTAAAGATTTGGTTAGGGTTTAGGACAAAGAAGTTCAATCCTATGGTGACTTTTAAAACTATTTGCCACCTTAGTAACAATTTGTCATCTTTAATGAATAAGGGTGACAAAGAGCTGACTAAGAGTGACAAACAACTTTTGTGATTCTTAGCTAGCCGTTTGTCACCCATAGTGGATAAGGGTTACAAATAACTAACTAAAGTCTAAAAGTGACAAATGCTTTTTTACGTTGGCCACTCTGGTCTAAAGAAGAGAAGTAAACATTTTTTATTCTGAATTTGAAATCATCAGTTAGTCGTCTCATTAACCATAATGACTTTTCATTGCTAGATGGGTGGATTAAGAAGATGAAGGAATCTGTGTTGGCAGGCGTCTGCTTATATACTCTTTAACAGAGATGTTCATGAACTTTGTTTGTATTCCAATGTGTGTGTTTACATGAGAGAACTTTAAAATTATTACTAGTCCATGTTGGTTGGTAAAATACTATGCCGACACTGTATTCCCCTTGATTCTTTGTAAAATCTTCATGAAACTGCCCTAATATGGACAATTTTTTAACATGCAACTTGCTTCTAGTATATGTGTTGCTTTGATATGGCTGGCCTACTACTGTGGATTCACATTTCTGCCATCACTCGAATTATTTTCCACTTTTAAAATAAATTACGCACGTCTTTTCTTCAGTTATGAACAGCATATTTCCGTGCAGGCTACTTGGGTAACTCAGTGCCCACTTCTCTTGCTTGATACAAGAATGCCATATGGCAGCTTATCTGTTGGCTGTGAGGAGCATCTAGATCTAGCTGGGACAGGTTCATTTTTTAATGAAGGAGAAGCAGATATTGTTGTTCAGCATGTCTTTTCCCTAGTATATTCTGGTACGATTCCTTCTTTTTCATGTGCACCTGATGGCTTCCGGAACATAGTTCAGATATGTCCACCCATCTTTTGCTGATCAGGCTCAGCTCTTATCTTTTGATCTTGTAGCTTGTTTATGTTAGAAATAATGGGTTGCAGTATGCATACAATTATAAAATTAAGCAGGCAATATGTAAACAAAATTATAAACATGTCATAAACATCATCCGACATCCGACACAATAGGGCATGATCCAAACGAAACTGACAAGAGAAATACATGTATGGAAATATGTAACCAGCAAAAAATCGGCATGATTAGGAAAAGGAAATATATGCATGGAAATAAGGCTACTATTGCTGGTTACATATTTCCATGCATGTATTTCTCTCGTCAGCTTTGTTTGGATTTTGCCCTTTTGTGTCCGGCGATGCTTTTGACATGCTTATAATTTTGTTTACATGTTGATGTTTAATTTTATAATTGTATGCATGCTGCCTCCGTTATTTCTAACAGTTTACCGTTTTTTCTAAACTGATTTCACGTATTTATTTGATGTTCCCTTCTGACTATCGTAAGTCTAAGCAGGAGTTTCTCCGAATGCTATCGCTGTGCAATCTCCCTATATTGCTCAAGTACAGCTGCTGAGGGACAGGCTTGATGAGTTGCCTGATGCTTCTGGTGTTGAGGTTCCACTATAGACAGCTTCCAAGGTCGAGAGGCCGATGCTGTGATCATATCATTGGTATGATATCAGAATTCTGTTGCATCTAACTATGGTCTATACACCCTAATGGTGAAGTTAATTTGACTGTCTTGGATAGTGTTTCTTCCCTTAAGCTGCTAGTCTGTGATATAGGTGTTTGATTTCATGAATGATCATAATCATTTTTTTTTTGTTGCTTTCAGTCAAGTGATTATCAGTGGAGAGAATCAAGAGAGCTTTAAAAGGTTAATAGGCAGTTCAAAGATTGAAACCTCTTCATGTTTTGAATAATATGCATATTGGGATGCATTAATGTCTCTGACGTAGTCGTTTTGATGTTCTTTCTTCATGTTGTCCCAAGTGCTTATTGGGATTATTGAACAATTTCTTGAGACCTCTTTTCGCCGGCATTTACCTTTTTTAAGTACATCAAATAACTAATATCGTACCTTTCTGCGTATGGTAGGTTCGGTCAAACACACTCGGCGCAGTTGGATTCTTAGGAGATAGCCGGAGGATGAACGTAGCCATCACCAGAGCACGCAAGCATGTTGCGGTTGTCTGTGATAGCTCGACCATCTGCCACAACACCTTCCTTGCCCGTCTACTGCGTCACATCCGACGCTGCGGCCGGGTGAAGCACGCGGAACCTGGGTCTCCCGGTGGATATGGCCTCGATATGAACCCCACACTGCCTTCCACAGGTTGACGCGACGTTCTGGAAGGAATGATGGCCATCATTCACGTCACCATGCAGACGTACGGATCCTTATTTCTGCTGAAGGCATCTACTTATAGATTGTTTTGCAATGCAAAAGAAGCTCTCCCTTTTCCTTTTCTCGTCTTCCGCCGCCCCCGTCGCGCCCCTTCCCGGGGGGTGAGGGGTCGGAGCCGTAGGTTCTTTGCTGCTTATATAGATCACGTACACCTGCTGCCATTTTGAGAGCGGCCACAAAATCTCATTTGAAAATGATTCTCCGTCGAGAGGTTATTCATCATTCATTATGTATAAAGTGATGTAAGTACTTGCGTTTGCCATTCAACAGAATCCAAGGGAAATTGTGATTATGAATGTGCATCTGTGAGATATGTCATCTTTCTACCATAAATCTAAGAGACGAAATTTAAATTTGTGACATTTATAAAGGAAGTGTGATGCCAATTGAACCAAAGTTTATTAGTATAAAGCCACCCAGTGTAGGAGAGAGAATCTGTGGTAAGCAGGACGAACGTACGTGGTAACCACCACGACTCTGTTTCTTTTCAAGTGAAGTGTTCCCACTCTCTCTCTTTACAAGTGTTGATAGTGTTCCCTATCAATGATATATAACATAGTTTTACTCGTTGCAGCCTCAATGGATAATGTCAATAGACCAAATTCTCTGCGAGAAAATACATCTGCATTTATTCTCAAGTTGGAAAATAGTTGACGAGTTTTATTATCTGATCTTCGCGAGTTCTTAAATTTGTTGGACGAGAAAAGTTGGACGAGAAAAACATCAACTTACAATTGTGATAAAGAAGAATGATCAAGAGGACCTCAAGAGTGGGGGGGGGGGGGGGGGGGGGGGGGGGAAGAGTTAGAGAATTAAGTAAAATGTAGAGAAACAGAGAAAGGAGGGGACAATGCATAAGCGGGAAAGTTAGAGAGAGTAAGGGTCTGTTTCAACGTAAAAATTCATGTCGGAAAAAAAATTTCGAAAAAAATTTCATACAATCGACCGTCTAGTGGTCGGCGATAGACACTCATTGCCTAGCGACCGGCGGCCGACCCCCAACGTTCAGCGGCCAACGGCTTTAGGCGGCGCCCGACGTCGACGTCCGGCGACCCACGCCCAATGTTCGGCGGCTAGCTGAGTCCGGCGACAAGTGTTTGGCGGCCGACACCGTTCGGCTGCTAGCGTCGTTCGACGCCTGGCGCCACGCGTCTGGCGCCCGATGTCCGACGGTCGAACATTGGGATCCCAACGGCTGACATCTGCTACCCAACGTTCGACACCTGTGTGTCTAATGCCTAGCACCCGACGTCCGATGCCCGACAGTCGGCGCCCGATTCACCCAGCATTCGACGTCGGACAATCAAGTGGGGTGGTCAACATTAGAAACATATTTTTTATTTTTTAGATTTTTATTTATTTATTTTAATATTTTTATTGATAAACAAATTTTAAAAAAATCTTTTTAGAAAAAATATTCACGTGGATATCAAATGGATAATTATATTTTTTATTTTCCAATAAAAATTAATCCTTGAAAAAAAATTTCCTTGTCCCTAAACTCTTCTTTGAATGGCCTAATCTACTTGCCTCTTTCTATGTGGTTGTCAGTATGTATGATTGTCTCTCTTCATCCGCGTTCTCTATTATCTATTATTGGGCATAACCCTTTTAAACATACATAAAGGTCTTCTGAGCATGTTTCCCCACCCCGATCATGCGGACAGGTCATAGGAGGGAAAGGTGGCAGATAGAAATGGTAAAAAAGTCTTTCTTTGGGCTTAAAGTGGACATCTCTAACGCTTATGACAAGCTTGAGTGGAGTTTCATTGATTATATGGTGAGAAGATACAAGTTCCCTGATCAATTTATCAAGCTCATCTGGTAGTGTGTTACTACTCCCACCTACTCTCTGATCATCAATGGTGATGTCAAAGGTTTGATCCATCCAACTAGAGGTCTTCGCCAAGGATGCCCCCTTTCTCCATACCTTTATATCCTCTGTGCGGAGTGCCTCACAGCACTTATAAATTGGAAGCATCAATAAGGTCTTATCTCAGGTTTTAAAATTAACTATAGAGCTCCAGCAATCACCAACATCTTATATGCAGATGATATCTTCCTGTTTGGAAAATTGGATCACAAGGAGCTGCAGGAATTCTCTGAGGTCCTTGAGCTATATGGGAAATGCGGAGGTCAACATATGAACAAAGACAAATCAGGACTCCTCTTCATCAATAATACTCCCATGAACGAGCAGAAGTATTTCTCATCCTTAATGGGCATCAGGAATATCCATGCAGGCGACCTCTATCTGGGTATTCCTGTTGTATGGAAAGGTGGCAAGTCAAGACAGCTAAAGTTCATTGAGGAAAGTCTCCAAAAAGGTGAGTTGTTGGAAAACCAATACCCTCTCTCAAGCTGGCAGAACTATTTTACTGAAATCCACGTTATCTGCTATTCCACAGCATGTAATGGGTATGGTCTTGTTCCCAAAAAAATGCCTCAAGAGGATCACTTATTTGATCAATCAGTTTTGGGGGGGAGAATCAGGTCAAAAAAAGAAAATCCACTTTTGTTCATGGAGGAAAATATCTAGACACATGTCCATGGGTGGTTTGGGTATAAAAGACTTGGAGAAGCAGAATAGATCCCTCATTAGTCATTATGAAGTTGGCATGGAGATTTATTGAAGACAGCTTCACCCCTTGGGGTTCTTTACTCAAAGCCAAATACTTAGCTGAGGGGAGTTTTTGGGATGTAAAGAAACCTAAAGTTTGCTCTATCACCTGGGACTCATTACTCAGTCAGAGAAGATATCAAAAGGGGATTAATGTGGGTCATTAAAGATGGTAAACAGATCACCATATGGCAGGACTATTGGCTTCCTGAGCAACCAGTCAAGATCTATCTATCCTAAGGTCCCTACTCAAGCTAATCTGCCTCAAAAGGTCTCTGACCTGATAAAAGAGGGTAAATGGAACTCAGTCCTGATTAAGGAGATCATGCAGGAAAATGATGCAGAGCAAGTCCTTAATCTACATATCCCTCAATTGGCTGCTACAATGGAAGATAAAAAGATCTGGAAATTCAACCTTGATGGACAGTTCACAGTCAAATCAGCTTATAAACAGTTAGATGACAAGGATAGAATGAAGCCTTCATCAAATCAGAACAACATCTGGCCCACAATTTGGAGTCCCAAGCTTGCAAAATTTTTGTCTCCTAGAACCCAGTTATTCATTTGGAAATGTCTAAAGAAGATGGTGCCCTTGAATGGCAAGATAGCCCGCATTATCCCAGGAATTAATGATAAATGCCATTTCTGCCCTGAAGAAGTGGAAACAACTGATCATTTGCTTTTCAAATGTCACATTGCCAGAGCTACTTGGATGTGCTCCTCAATGGGTTACAAGTCTGATCTAATGGATAAACCGCTTGAAGACAGAATCAGAGACTGGCTTACTATTCAACATAATCCTGGTGAAGACAAATTCAAATTCCTAGCCCTCTGCTTGACAATCATATGGCATTTATGGAAAGCTAGATGTGCTGCAATTTTTGAAGGTAAAAGGCCTAATCCTCAACTCATTGTGGCTAGAGCTCTGCAGGAGATTGCCTCCATCTTGGCCTTAGGGGGGTCTCCTTCCCCCCCTAATCCCCATCCTCCTGCTCTTTGGAGTCCCCCTTCAACTGGTACTTTGAAGATTAATGTAGATGGTGCTTCAAACCTATCCTCCCCTGCCATAGGGGTGGTTCTTAGAAATGAGCATGGAATCCCGTTGGAGATCCTTTCCAAAAAATTCTATGCCTTCCCTGCCCTAGTTTCTGAAGCACAATCTATTCTTGAAGGTTTCACACTTGCTTATCGGCTAATGCTCCAGTGGTCTTGAAAAGCAACGCTCTTATTGTTGTTAATGCTATCAATGGAGTCTCTAGCGTCCCTTGGCAGATTGAATCCTTGGTTGACGACTGCCGCTACTTTCTGAAGCAATGTAATATTTTGTTTTCTTTTGTTCCCAGGGGTTGTAACCAGTTAGCTCACACGACTGCAAAGCTGGGCCACTCCAAGCCCCAGAGGCATTGTTGGGAGCTGTTCTCTCTCCCCCCTGAGATTTCCTCTGTAATCCTTTCAGATCTTCCTTAGTTATATTATCACAGGAGCGTTAGCTCCTGATTGCCCAAAAAAAAGGGTGGGGAAGGAGGTGAGTGTCATTCCCACAACATTGACAGGCAGCAAGGATGCTACTGACTACTCTAATGGAGGGACATGTTGGATAGGAAGAAAAGTCTCTTCTTGTTGCTACAGATGCATGCCTTGAGGCTAACCATCTGTGTTTTAAAGTGGCAAGGATGGACTAGGCGGTGGGAGTGGGGCATTTTACAGCGAAAGAGACCTTATCATGGCTTGGGAGGGTGAGGAAACAATGCTAGAATCTCTCACCAATAGTATCATCACCTTCTATACCCCCCATGCAGGAGACAACACATTTTCTCCTTCTATCTTAGTCTTTCTCTCTTTCCTATTCTTTTAGTTTCACACCAATTTTTTACCTAAATAGGGGGTTAAAATCATTCCCCAATAAATTATGTACACATATTATACATATAGTATATTATGTGTTTAGTATATGATTGTGTACATTAACACATATCTATATATGTATATGTATACATTTATAAGAATATACATATTAATCATGTTTGTACATTTAATATGATGTGTGTGTACAAATATATATATATATATATATATATATATATATATATGAATATGTAAATTTATATGTACGATTACATATATCATAAATGTATATATATATATATATGTAAATATTGAAGACATTTTTCTGACTTTTTCTTATTTTTCCTAATTTTTACCAAAAAAATATTTTTAAATTTGGTCAATCTAAAATCAGCCAGACTTATGGTGGATCGGCCCATCCGATCCTTTCTTCTTGAAGGTCGTAGCAATCATGAAGGAGTGTCAATCCCTTCTGAGAAATATCATCTGTTCTTTCTGTCCAAGAGCTTGTAATGTCTATAAACATGCTGTGGCAAGTTTTGCCAAGGAATTCTATTGGACTGCTCACGAAATTCCTCTTGTATCAAGAATATAATCATTTGAGACTTCTCTTTAGTTATCTAAAGGCTTCAAGCCTCACACTATAAATAAAAAAGGAAAGCATAGTCTGTTGGAGAAGATACACAGTTCATGCCTTCCTCTTCCATCCAGCACATTCCCACAAACACTCCAACAAATCTTCTGGTGACCTGCTTAAGAACAGATCTGGTTTTATTCACAATTCTATATCCATGGACAAACATCCAACCGAGCAAGGGAAGCTTAGACAAGCTGCCACATATTCCAGGACAAACTACTAACATGTGGTCAGAGCCATTGTGCAAATAAATGATTAGCTGGGATACAAAGAGTTTGATCAAAGTCATTTACAAGACAAGTCAAAGAGGCATACAGTGATTTAACAACTGCAGCGAATTCCCTTAGATCTTGTTTACCAATCAATAGGGCCTCCAATACTAGTACACACTATCAAATTTCATTGTATCAACCTATGACGATTATTACATGACATATGAACAATAGGATATAAAATGCAGTTACATATAACATTGACAACATCACGAACACTTTAAGCAAGTAAGGTTGCTTCTTGATACACAGATTAGAAAGAGAAACTATGAAAGAAAAAAATGTTCCATCCATCTGTGACATTATTTTTGAAGAAACAATATTTCTTTGTCAACACCCAGGCCTGGTATGGTATGGCCAAAACAGCCAAAAATGAAAAAATGGCAGCAAAGACGGCAGAAAGGCCAACTTTGGCTTATGATGTCTCCATCAAAATCTTCTTCTAAAGAATGAAGTACTCAACAAGTGGCCTACTGGTTAGCCCTCCAGTACAGTAGGATGAGGTCTCAGGTTCAAATCCCATTGGGAGCAGGTTTATAAGGAATTTCTAAAAGGATAATGAAATAGGTCATTTTTCCAAACCAAAAAAGAAAATGTTCTTCTAAAATGAGCAATTCATTCAACAGAACAATCATTCTTGGATAGCTGATCCCATAACATACAAGTAGTGATGCGTGTATCCTGGACTTTTTCAGTTTTCACTTGCACCTTACTGTATACTCAGGTACCTATCAAACTTAGAAATGCAATATCTAATTCCAGCAAATCCCAACACTCTAGCCTCCCAGACCAAAAAAACTCCATTTGGGAGGAAGAATACAATTTATCCAAGTATGAAATTGGGCAAGGCCTTAGGACCGGATGACATACCTATTGAAGTGTAGAAAGGCTTAGGAGACATTGGTATTAAGTGGTTAACTAAATTTTTCAATAAAATTTTGAAGGAACGGAGAATGCCAGAAGAATGGAGGAAAAAGTGTTGTGGTTCCTCTCTATAAAAACAAAGGGGATATTCAAAACTATAATAATTACCGTGAAATTAAGTTTATGAGTCACACTATGAATTTTTGGAAAAGAATAATCAAGAATCGAATGCGATGTATGACTATTGTATCAAAAAGTCAATTTGATTTTATGTCAAGTAGATATACTACATAAGCTATTTTATTATTACGGCAATTAATGGAGAAATATAGAGAGATGAGAATATATTTATATATGATTTTTCTTAATTTGGAGAAGACGTATGATCGAGTTGGTAGATATTAACAAAGAAGGGAGTTTCTGAAGGATATATTGACTTGATTCAGGATACGTACGACAGTGCTAATACTAGTGTGAAAACTATTACCGGAGAGACTTTGTGAATTTTCGATCACTATAGGTTTGCATCAAAGTTCTGCTCTAAACTCATATCTCTTTGCTCTGGTTATAGATGAGGTAACTAAACAATTGCATGATGATGTCCTTTGGTGTATGTTATTTGTGGATGATATTGTCTTAATTGATGAGAGTATTGATTGTTTAAATGATAAACTAGAAAGTTGGAGACATGCCTTGGAGTCTAAAGATTTTAAAACCATTAAGAATAATTCAAAATTTATGCATTGTAATTATAGTAATCAGATGGTGTTACAAGAAGATATAGTTCATATTGATGGGCAAAACATTCCTAAGAATAGTAGCTTTCGATATTTAGGATCTATCATCCAAGAGAATGTGAAGATTTATGACAATGTGGCACACATGATTAAAGCAGACTGGCTAAAATGAAGAAGTGCATCAAGACCAGTGAAACTTAAAGAAAATTTTTATAGAATGACAGTGAGACTTGCTTTATTATATGGTACCAAGTGTTGAGCAATGCGAAAGGAATATATTGACAAAATGTGTGTGACGGATATGAGGATGCTAAGATAGATGTGTGATAAGACTAAAAAAAATAAGATTAGGAATGAGCACTTCCGTGAAGATTTGAGGATAGCTCCAATTGATAGAAAAATGAGAAAAAATAGACTTAGGTGGTTTGAATAAGTGTATCGTCATCCTAACTCAGCGCTGTTTAAAAGATGTGACCAAATCTTAGTGGATGTTAGTAAAAGAGTTAGGAGAAGACCTAAAATGAGATAATACGATGTTATTAAGAAGGACTTAGACTTCTTGAGTTTAAACACGACTATAGCACTTGATAGAAATCTTTGACGGAAAATGATTCATGTAGCCGACCCCAAATAATGGGATAAGACTTTGATGATGATGAATACAATTTATCCAAATAGGTTGAATCTAAATAAGACCATCAAGAGGAGATTTATTGCCACCATATGATGGAACAAATGCTTTGCAAAATAAATAAAACATCAAACAAAAGGTTGCTTCTAAAAAATAGAATATTGGAAAACAAACTACATGAAGGCGTGTACCACCTCCTTTCCTTCTCAAAACAAAAGAATTACATTTGAAAGCAAAATTATCTTTGTGTGAGATCTTACTCCTTATTTTTCTAATATATTCGTAAAAGGTGGACATATAATCTGGCCTAGAAGAACTAGGAGACCATCGTTTTTGCCTCCTGTCTTTGAAGCAGAGGGCAAGGAATCCATCCATCCAATTGAACGGAAAGAAACCACCATGAAGTAGCCAACGGTAACATATACATTAGACAGGGAAAAGCGAGAAGGAAAGTGATGTAGAAATTCGATTAAAACTTTGGGAGAATACTTCAATACCGTCTCTTACCATGCCCCCACCCCACCTGCATACCACCAATCAGCCACAACAACAGGCAGAGAGTATAAGCAATTAGCTCCCATCTAATTCATTCTAATATTTTACTCTAATAATATTCCAATGAGCCAAAGTATGGAGCAGAAGAGAGAGAACATATGTGTACGTAGGCAAACATCTCCATCTACTTCACTTTAGCATCACCCATTAACAGAACGATACGTCTTTTATCTGCTTGTAGATGTAAAAGAAAAGAAGAACGGAAGGAACACCGATTAACCATGACATAGACAAAGCAACTTGCAGCAAGCTCTAAGCCACACAGTAGCATTGCAGACGGTACGGGTAATCAATAGGAACAACAAACAAGCAGGGCAAGACAACTCACGTCACCACCATCACTATCATCACCATCATTATCATCATCAGCAGCAGCATCATTGTCACCACCATTCTCTACATATACTAGCGACAAACAGTAGTAGAGCAGCAGCACTTGGGGAGCTAATAATAATTAGATCAGATCGGATTGGATTGGATCGTACTTAAATTACTTTTTGAAGCTGCCGCGGATGCCAGGCTTGGACTTGTTGGGATCGGAGGTGTGGCTGGCGTGGAGATCACTGAGCTTGGAGGGGTCGAAGGGTATCTTGGGGTGGCGGGCGCCGTGGTGGATCTCCATAGACTTGAGGTCGGGAGCTGAAGTCTTGCAGAGGGGGCACTCGAGCTTCGCGTGTCCGCCCTTGTCCTGCCCCATCCGGTCGGCCTGCCCAGCCTTCCCCCCACCGCGGTTAGTGGTGGCCGCATCGACCTTGGTGGCGATCTCCTTCGCCGTGTGCTTCTTTGGTTTCGCCTTCCCCGTCATCTCCTGATCCCCCCGCCTCTTCCTCTTTCGCAGGTGTTGCGGCACCGGCGGCTGGCTGCCCGTCCCTCCTTGTCGCCGGGGGAGAGGAATATATCTCTCTCTCTCTCAACCCTAACCACGATTGCCCCGTCGCCCTCCCTGCGCTCTTTTGCTTGCTTGGCCGCCGCGCTCGGTCTGCCCGAGAGCTGCCCGGCCTGCTGACCGAACCGAGAGAGGAGTTTTTGGACCGGTCGCTAATCCACGATTGGACGTTTTCGCTACTTTTGATGTAATGACGTGTCACGTGTCTTGTCTATACTGGTCATTTATCTAAATTTGTTTAATCAATTTAACATAGAGAAAAATATTTATTACAAGATAAATACTTGTTGCAAAATTAAAAATTAGCCTCGGAATAAGTTTGATCTAAATTACAAAAAAACAACATATTAACTTATGGAGGAGAGAAGAGACTTTTAGTCATTCTGAACCAATAAAATTATTTTCTAGTTATCCACAATCCACATCAATTTATTATAAGATTAGTCTTAAAATATTTTTTCTCACATACATATATATATATATAAACTTTTGAGTTTTAAATTCTCATTATCTAACTCAATTAATTTGTAGTTTTAACTATTCAATTTTTATGTAAAAATGACTTTTAAAAGATATATATATATATATATATCAATTTTAAAATTAAGGACTTCTAAGGTGAGAGGATCCCGCTCATAAAGAATTAGATCTAGAACTAAATAACCATATTTCAAGAATTTAGAACTTATTAGAAAAACGATAAGGATTAAAGATTAAAAAAAATCATACATAATGTAATACATACAATATATATACACATCACGGTCCCGGACGACGGCGAATCCTTTGTCCGCCAAACGAGTATTATGTTGCGTAAACATTGGCATTTTTTTTTCTGATTTATCTAAGCCCCTCACAAGGTGTGCTATTGTATACGGAATGGGAGAAGAGAGATTTTGTCATGCGAGTGAAGATAGAGTTTTTCGTGAGTAACAAATTGGTAACATATTAGGGATCTTCTCAATATATTAGGGCTTGCAAAAATTAGTCACTGGGGGCTTTTTGTGAGTGCCGAGTGGTAAGGGATGGATACATGTCAATCGTGGTGCATCTGGAGTTGGATAAACCGAACCTGGCTCAATTGTACAAGCTTTCTCCTCTCAGAACGAGAGGAATGCCGTTTTTTAACTTGGAAACGCCTTCCATTTAATCATTGCAATCCAAAGAGGAGAAGATAATTATATATATATATATATATAAAGTAGTCTATTAAATTATCTTTTTAAAATTTTCTTATAATTCTGTTCTCGATAGGATTTGAATTTCAGATCCCACAATATATCTGATGTACAAAAAAGGCTACCTGCTAAGTAGAGGTGTTAGCAGTTTGGTTCAACCAGAATTCAACCAAACTGAATACAGTGGTTCAATTTGGTTCCAATTAAAGACCAACTCCGCCCAATTCGGTTTCCCAATTTATAAAAAGCAGACCGAACAGAGTACGCCAAATTTATTCGTAATTATAACAATATTAAAAAAAGGTTATATACAGAAATAAAAACACAGATATACATATTATTAATTTTAATCTTAACTTTGAACACACAAAAAAACTGAAAAAATCATGCATATTTAAAAAAATGCGAACTTTTGGTTAAACAAAACCAAACTGAATTACTTGCTTTCCATTCAATTCGGTTTGAAAAAAGGAATATCAAATAAGACCAAAGCCAACGGTGTTATTCTCTACCGCTAAGCCACTCCATAAGTTCAAGTTGATGAAAGATCCAAAAGAGCGGTTTCATATGAGAGTTTTATAGTTGAGCACGAGTTGTAGTTTAGGGCAATGGTCGTGTGCACTGGGTCGGAGTAGTAACAAGGTGTTTTGGTTCGCATAGAAAATAATAAGATGGGGAGATATCTCATGTAGTTGCAGAGCAACTGAAATAAATAAAAATATCTCCTTGTGAGGCACACAATCCATCTGAACGTATCCTCACAGCCTTGGGAGCCCCCACCCCTCTGGATCAACATGTTGGCACGCACAATTCCAGACAGCCATCCACCAAGGGGAAGGGGTTCGGTTCTGTCAAAAACTCCCGACTGCCCGGGAACCGACAACGGTCTCGCGCCTGGTCCTAATTCAGGTAGCATATGAGGACTGTGACTAACTAGTGCAACTCTTTGTTACTGCAATCACAGGAAACTCCTTGGCACAGTTTTTACATGCAACTTGTTTTCACACCCAAGGCAGGGCGACAACCAGGAATTGGTTAGGGGCATAGATGTTCTTTCAAGTAAAATTAGTTTCCGAAGTTGCATTCGATTAGTCCACTGTCTTCATCAACTACTAACCCGAGAGTTTAAAAGCTAGCAACATCGGTACTGCATCTCGAACTTCTGGTACACGACAATCTACAGCCTATCTCATTTACTTGCCTCCAGTTCCTCCCCATGTGAGCCCTACCTTAAGAAGAGCCAAACCGAAGATGCTGTTCGTAGAAATCAATTAACTGCAGGACCAAAAAAAAATCAGCCATTTGAGCTGCAAAGTTCACAAAAGATGATCACAGCTGCAAAAAAGATGGTGGTTACATACCATCATAGGATGATTGGCCTTTAGGAACTCATTGTCGACTTGAACTTCTTGCCCATCTGACCTATAAAATTAGCAGCATCATAAACACTATAGGCTGACGTCAAAAGTTAAACAATTCACAAAGAAAAAAATGATGAACATCCTAAACATTCATTCCTTATCGGAAGGTGCACAGCATTCATAGTTTTAAGTAGTTGTCTACTGTAGAAAAAACTACCAAGGAGAATGACAATGTTCAACTAATATGGCATACTCATTTACTAGGAAAAAAAAATATAATCAAAGAAAACCTGAACAGTTGCCTAAAGAAGATAGACTGATAGAGAGCATGAATTCAAGAGGTCTCCAAGCTGCCCAGATGCTTAGAAGACGTCAGCCATCAGGGGAGAAAAAAAGCCAAAGCATGTTGCCACTTGGCACCCAGTCTTCAACTGACATATAAGCAGATGGTTTAAATGCCTCCAACCCTCATTATGCATCAGCCTTGAGGCACAATGAGGCATGATCATGTAAACCTCACTAGTTTAAAGAAAGAATCTTAAAACTACCAGAGAAGCTAAATGATAACAAGTTACATGTCTTAGAACTATCTCAACTCTGTCATAGCACATGGAAGTAAACTATGATGTCGAAGATGCAGACTCAGGAATAACAAAAGAGGGCAAACAGAAGATAAGGACAAGAGAAAAGTGGGTCACTAGACCAGTGAAGAACAAATGGTAAGGGTCGGAGTAGGGAGACGTATCCAAAAAGGAAAAAGGGAAGCATGCAAAGAAGAGAACTACAACTTTCTTGTACAATGTTGAGATACAACATCAATGTCAAGCCAGTTGCAAGTATTGATGGATCAAGATTTGCTCCAATTGTTGTGCTATCTTTCGCCATTGCAAATGGAAAAGTTGTGTTGGATTCAGATCCTTCTTTCTAAATCTGGTATGTTATAATAGAATTTTAAGGATGAAAAAGGAGGCATCAGCCTCAGGTTCACCTCAAAAAGGCTGACTGCCCCACCCCCCTAATCAATGAATCCATAACTGCCTAGGTGATGTTAGGCCTCAGTACCACCTTATAGATCCAGAAAGTTTACCCAGATAATCTAGGAGATCCCTGAAATTTTTGGCTCATTGAGAATGTAAGGATGTGGCCAAGCTGGAGGGTCCAGCAAAAGATAGCCAAATTGAACTTTCATAGCGTATACCAGAGTGCTCATGGAGCTGAAAGCCATCAAGTTAACTCAAATTGTGCTATGTACTTTTCACACTTCCACTGTTTTATACACTCTTTCAGCCACAGCAGCAGTAATACTCTTCTTAATTTTTTACATAACTTATATGCCCAACACAAGTCAGGCAATTAATAAGTGGCTTGTTTAAATTAGCATTATTCCAATTGAAGTGGATACTTGATATGATTACTTGAGCAGAAAAACCAAATTGTATCAGAATTTGTGATAAATATAAGGAATAGAGAACCACCAATTACTTAGTGTTCCTTCTAAGAGAGATTGGCGCTTAACTAGCAGGATGGATGATTGTCCAAGCCACAGTTCTTAGCCCCACCTATGTGCATAGAACAGGTGAGCATTGGTATGACAGAACCTGACCAATGGTAGCAAGGCAGTGTGAAACATCTGTAGGGCCTTAATTTCACGGCCTTGTGACTAGCTTATAATCTCCAAGACAGAAGATTAGCAGCTGTTAGAACCTGGCTATTAAACAATTGCACTGAAGATCCCAAGGTGTAGAGACGATACTGAAGGTCATGTTTCCCTCTATTCCTCCTCTGGTACCCTCTTCTTCAACTTATCCTCTCAATAGCATCATCCTTCATTGAATCTCTATCATCTGTTGATTCCTTAGCTTTTTCTCAAATTTTATATCCACCACTACTCTCTATATCATGAATCATGATTATCATCTATCAAACAAGAATTTTTTTCCTTTTATCCTTCTTGTGTTTTTCCCCTCTTTTTTGCTTAATCTCAATAAGGGGTGGATTCCCTCTTAACCAGGAGCAAATTAATTGACCCTATAGAACCAATCACCATATGCAATGAGTTGCATAACAGTCAACTAAGCTCGCCCATCTTGATCAACATGTGAGTCTTCTCCTCATCAAAATGTTTTACCACACATCAAAGGAGGGAAACTGCATTCAACCAAGAACAATGAGAACTCCTGCTTGCTGCCATGACAAGGAAAAGTTGTTGCAGTTATGAGTTTCTGATCAGTGTCCACTTCTCTTCTGTCCTCTCCTCATCTATTATAAACATTAGTTTATTCTTCACTTCTCCCTATTCTATCCATTGAGGTAAACGCTAGGGTGCTGGTGCTTGGGTTCCAGCAACTCCATAACGACCCCTTTTTTTGGCCTTTTCCTTCCCTCCATTTCCTTCTCTCCTTCCCCCTTTTTTGCATCTGTTATTTCTTTGTCGATTTTTAGTTTTTAATCCGTATAATCTTTCATAGTTAGGGTTGGCCTCTCCAATCTTGACATTTATCAGCACTCCTCAAAATTTAGCACACCCTTTTCAGGAGCCTTTTCCTAAACATTCTAAGAGCTTATTCCAAGTTTTCTTGGATGTTTTCAATACATAACTTGAAATTATGAGAAGTTATGAATAAGTACCTAAATTGGAGGAGCTAAACCTATGTTATCCGAGGCGAGAGGCAACTGAGGCGACCGTAGTCGCCTTAGCCTTAAATGCCTAGGCAATTGGCCTAGGTGATTGAGGTGTTTGAGGCAAATTTTAATTAAAAATAGAAAAATATATATATAAATTTCCAATATATGAAGATAGACTAGAATATATGAGAAGAAACCTACAAATGGCTACATTTATTCAGTGAGTATGACACAACAATATAAAATCCATTCAATGCATGAGAAATTTAAACAAAAGCAAGTGGCGAATCTGAAAATTCTATACAATTACACAATACGTATACATAGAAATTCTCAAATTCATGCACAATCAGTCAAACGTACACTTACATTTGACTTGACTTGAGAAGTCAAGTGTACGTTTGACTTATTTCACCGGACTTTAGATTTTTAGTATTCTATGTGGTTTATTTGAATTATGAAATTTTTAGTTAGGCCAAATTATGAGAGATTAGAAAGTTGTTTTGATGGGATCACCAAAATCGCAATTTTCTTCTTAGATAGGAGAGTTGATTTTTTATTGATAAGAGATATGATTTTTTTGATATTTTTATTGGATTCAGATGGAAGGTACTTCCTTATTTACATATAATGTCTTAAGTAAATGTAACTACAAATATAAACATTTACTTTTACATGTAATATCTTAAGTAAATAAGGTATTTAAATTACAAGTACATAAATAGGCCAAATGGGCCTCTTCGTGGGCAAAAATATAGGCTGGACAAGGGCAAAATGGGGCAGAATTGAGGCCTAGGGTCGTGTAGACGAAATTGGCCAGTCGCCTCACCTTGCCTTAGCACCTAGGCGAGCGCCTCAAGCGTCTTTGATAACATAGAGCTAAACCCCAAGTATGATAGATTACAGATGCTGAAACATGAAACCCTACTTTTATCCTTTTTTTGTTCACGTTAAGAGAAAAGAAGAGTACATGGTTCCCCAGTGAGGCAGTTGTGTTATCTGCCACTCCCTTCATCCCCTTCTAGCCCTACACCCAGAACATTTTCTTCTGGTCTTCTGGCTTCTTGATCTATGCATATATGTGAAGCAGAAAGTAGTGCCCTAATTGGAGAGGGGGAGTTCTGTCCTCTGTTTTTTTCAGCTTCTCCTCTTTTTTTTGTTGGATTTGTTAGTTTAGCCAGCCTTATTATAAAAAAAAGGCATACCTTCTATAACAAAAGTTTAAAAGAATAGAAATAGGGATTAGGGGATGACTGGTGGCCAGTATGTTGTAAGTCTCCTTTTCCTCCCACCTTCCACAAAAAGGTCCCTTTTTCCTCTCTCAAATGTGCCATCCTCTCGCTCTCTCTCATTCTCATTTTGATGAAAAATGCATCATCTTAGGCTTGCAAAAAAATGGCTGCACATTCTGAACCATCAAGATACAGAGGGACCTTGCACACTGTGTGCATACTCCGTTAGTTAAAATCACCAAATGAAGAAGAAGTTCAGGATCTCCAACAGGAAACATGTGATGAATACTCTAGGAATGACCCGGTGGATAAGTCCTCCACTTCTAAGGTTCCATTCTCTTACGAGTCAAGTTTTAAGGTTTAAAGGAATAGTGTTAAATAGGTTTTGTTCTTAGGAGTAGGACTAGGGATAGTGTGCCAATAAAAAGAATGGGAACACATGATGGTCAAAAGGGCTATAAGGTGCCAAGTCCAGGTTGAGGACCTCCTGAACTGCATAAAGTGTAGTCCATCATAGTTCTTTAAAGATTTTCAAAACCAGCAAAAGACTGTGTAGTAGCATTTTTGCCATGTTGAGACTACAAGTTTTGTAGAAAGGTTGACCTTTGCAGAAGAAACTAAAAAGGAGACCTTCAGTTCTTTTCGCCAACTACAGTTTGTAACTTTCAGCAATCAAATTTCTTGGTCATCTAGTTATGACATGTAGTGCATTATGCTAGGCCCATCAACCCTGATGCCCCTCACCCTGGCAACTGACCACTCACAGCAGCTGTCCCCTGGCATGCTCTCCTCTGCAGCGGAACCTGCACCCCTCTCCCCCCACCATCCCACAAATGCTCCCAGGAACCCCAGGTCAACGTTCTTCCCCTTATGTGAGACGATCAACCATCCACCCCATCTTGGAGTAGTTCCAGCTGGCCTCCACTGTCCCCTAGCACAGCTGGCCCTGGAAGATGTTGCCATAACATCCATTTGACTGCATTGTACCCTTTCACTCAATTTCCTCGGCCTTATATGGAGTTCAATGAAACTGTAACTGTTAGACATATGTTTTCTATATATTATATAGCATAGTTCCACTTAGATTACTATGTCTGATTCTATTTGGATTAAGGACAGCTTATATGCATCCTTGTGATGCTAGTGTTAGGACTTAGGAAGGCATCCTAGTTCCATTTTCTTAAGAAACATTCATACTAGTATATATTTTATGACCTTTACATTGAATAGAGAAGCCATCACTATATTCCACTCTTGCAGAGCCAACTCATTGCCTCACCACCCTTGTTGACATCAAGTTCATGTCCACCCAAGCAGGAAGGATGGCCTGGATCAGCCTCATGATCTGTTGGCACAAAAACCACCAGATTGGCTGATCCCATATCCAACACAAGCCAATCTTGTTGGCCAAGATAGCCCCTATTTTTAGGAAGGAAATTTTCACAAAACAAAACTGCTAAACTTGAAAAGCATACCAGGAAAGCAAACTGTACAAACTGAGGATGAAAAGTAAAGATAATAAGTTAATAAAAATTGAAAAGTTTTCTTACTGCAGACCTGTGTACATTATATGTCCAATACACATACTTCAAATGATCCATTCATGACGTACGATGTTTATACAAGCAAAAAAAACATGGTCGTAGTAGTTGCAACTTTCTCTGATTCGTATCTATTTGTGTACAATTATCCCATGTGGAATCATTGGTGTGATTGCTTGAGTGCCTTTTGTGATTCTTGGATGAAAATTTGCATCGATGGGAGCAATTAGAATTTAGAACACTCCAACCTCACAGAGACTAAGTAGCTAAGTGGGATATGAGAGAGGAAAATGCTTAATAATGAAGTAAAAATAGCCGTGTAGTGTCTATATACATATATATATATATAGAGAGAGAGAGAGAGAGACTGCAACAGAGTTCAAATTGTCGCTAGAAAGATCCCACTTCCTGCAAGAGAATATTGAGTGAGAAACTGAGAGGTCAGAAGGCAGTTATGCTGTCACATAAGCTATGTTATCAAAGGCGATCGCCTAGGCCATGAGGCGACGCGACGCGAGCCCCATTTCGCCTCGCCCTGGCCCATTTTGCCTCGGCAATTTGAAGCCACCAATTTCACCTTTTTTGCCTTGTCCAGCCCATATATTGGCCCATAAAGAGGCCCACTTGGCCTATTTATTTACTTGCAATTTAGTTACTTTATATATAGAAATGAGTAGATTTAGTAAGTCATACAATAATTTGACATATCTGAAATTTAATTTTATGAAATATACTAGTTTCATGCACATATTTAGGTGATATTTATAAATATATATCATATTTTTTAACTATATATATTATTTTATAATATATCGCCTCAATCGCCTAGGCCATCGCCTAGGCCTTTGAGGCTGAGGCGACCCTTGGTCGCCTCACGCCTTATACTACATAGCGCATAAGGGGCCAAGGTAGGGTATATAACGGCCTAATAGTCAAGGTATCAAAAATCATCTGGATCGGCCGATTCGGATCGATTTTGGGCCGACCGATCCAATCCAGAGTAACCCTGCCAGGGGCCGAGTTCAGGCCAATTTTAGGCCTTATTTACCTAAACATCATTTAAGTAAATATTAGTATTTGTAGTTTCATTTACTTAAGATATTACATGTAAATAAGAAAGTACCCCCATTTGAATCCAATAAAAATATCAAAAAAATATATCTCTTATCAATAAAAAGTCAACTCTCCAATCCAGGAAGAAAATCGTGATTTTGGTGATTCCATCAAAATAACGTCTTTCTAATTCCTCATAATTTGACCTATCTAAAAATTTCATAATTCAAATAAACTCAATAGAATACTAAAAATTCAAAGTCTAGTGAAAAAAGTCAAACGTGCATGTGACTTCTCCGAGGGAGTCATACATTTTATATTGATGTATTTTAGTTAATAAATGCAATCCTTATGTTTTTTATTTTATTTTATTCTAATTTTTTACAATTTTTATAGGGGGTCGATCCAGCCACCCCTAGCTCAGCCAAGATCGGCCCGAATCTGGATCGGCCGATCCGATCGGTTTTTGGCTGGACGATCCGGCCCCGATCCCCTTGTTCTTGAACCTTGCTAATAGTATCCTTCCTATCCAATAATGGCTAGATAAGATCCCAATGTCTTGTAAACCTTGCCATTAGGGACTGAAGTTGCCAAATTTGATCCAATCTCATTAATCTTTCTGACTTTTCAAACCTTGCACACATGGTATCTCCAATGTTCTGGCTGCAGTCATGTAGTCCATTTCTTCATTCAGTGCCCTGTTATAAATGTCTGAGGGTTGGTTCTCTGTCTGGCTACCATTTTCAATGCACTGATAACATATGCCTGGGTTGTCATGCTTTACACATATTCAGTTGTTTTTCAGCATGTTGATTTCATAGTACAATCCATTTCTTATCTGGAGATTCCTTTGATTACTTGTAGACTTTCCTTCTATTAGACTTCTTTACTTAGTCTCTGTTGCATATTTGGCGATCTCCACACCTAATCTAGTTATGTCCCTTTGTTGTTTCAACTTTTTGCTTCTGCAGAGATGTCGAGCTTCTGTCCTTGACAGTTTCATCTATTTCTTCTATTGTGGCTCCAGATTTATCTCAATCAGCATCAAGTAGCTTTACCTTTAAGGATAATATGATAGGGCACTCAGATCAGGAAGGCCAATCTCCATTTAACTCAAATTGTGTCAACCAACCCACTTTGGTGGAGATAAGCTGATCCACATTGGTTTCATTGAAATTTTACTAAAACAGTTTTAAATCAGAAAAAATCTACACATCTACAAGATCAGAAAAATAAAGCCATAATGTCTCATGCACTTACAATCTTACACCATGAAGCAACTAAATTCATAACATAAGACAAAAAAAAATTTCATTGTTAAACTATAGAACATGACAAAATTAAGTTCTTTTCAATATGATAATAAGTAGAAATACCTTTTGCACTATGACTGAGTCATTAGTACTGGCATTCATATTGTAAATTTGTAATTCAGAGGATTCAGTATCAGGTTGGTAACATTGTTTATAGCTGCCATAACCAAGTGGTTACCCAGCTTATCCACCATAAATTATATTGTTAACATCTGAGTCATACTGTTAAAAATGAAGTAGTCAAGAAGATCTATACCCATATCCCCAATCATGCACAACCTGTTGTTGGATTTCATATGTTCTTCCTTGTCTTTACCCTTCTCCTCCTCCTTGGCAAGAAGATTCAACAGCGATCCTATCATCTTCGTCATCATCCTGTGGTCACTACCAACACATAGCTGCCCCCTTCATCTTGAGGTTTTCAACTTGTCAACTCAACAACCTTTTTTAGTCCATCTCCATAGGTATCTGATGGTGTGGAAGCCTTTAGGCCAAGAGCTGCCTCAATAACAACACTGGTATAGTTTGAATATGAACAAGATGCTGTATGTATCGAAACACGTTTATGTAAAAACCGCTTTCACAAAATATGAAAGCAAAACCTGTTATTTTTTACTCTCATATTTTCTTCATTTTCTTTACCCTTCTCATCCTGTTGGCAAGGAGAGCCAACAGGAATCCTGTCATCATCGTCATGATCCAGTGGTCACTACCAACACATAGTTAGTCACCTAGATCTTGAAGTTTTCAACTTGTCAACTCAACAAACTTTTTCTGCTCCAACCCCACAGGCATCACATGGTGTGGAGCTTCCTTTGTACAAGAGTTTGCCTCAACAACAACAACAATATAGTTTGAAAATATGAACTAGATGTCGTACGTCTTGGAACATCTTTATGTACAAATCACTTTCACAAAATTTCTGAGGCCACGACTTGCTGTAAAAGTAGTGACTTTTACTAGCCTCTCTGCTTGCTTTATCATCTTCTGCTTGGAGGTATATTTCTTGTAAAGACAACTATAGGACCACACAAGAATCATGACACCACCAAGATTACCTTTATATCCTCAAACTACTCCTGGGATGAGATTTACTGGAGATAGATCAAGGAAAGCTCCACTGGCAGTGCTTGATAATCCTACACCCTTCTTCTTCGAAAGTGTGAAGACTGTCACCCCTAGCTGTCATCGTCATCAACATCTGATCATCTGAATCAAGATCAATCCGTTTTTCCACTGGTAAACTCCTACCTCTTCTTATTATATGACTCAAGATCTAACCATAAAGCTCTAACTCCAATGGAACTCTAATCTTATTGCACTTTTCCCCCATCACGAAACTATAAAAATTGATCCTTGAACTCTCTATGATGCACCTTACATAACTTCAAATCTCCTGTCAACCAATCTATATGTTCTTTTAGACCATAAATACCTATATTCATCCTCTTTTCACACCAATTGCATTTGGTTTTCTGATAAGTAACGTGGATTTGAATTAAAATGAATATGTACTGTGACTATGTACAAAAAAGAATGTCCACTCCAGAAATGGACTTATGACCAGCTACATTAGTTCGCAAGGCACAAACTAAAGAAAAAAAATTGACATGAGGATTCAAAGATCACAGAATTTATGCCCGCAGCCTGTGCCTAATAATGATATTCAAACCTATTTGTATACCATTTGCATTTCATTCTTTTGCTTTGTGCCCGAATCCACTCCCTATGTTACCATCCCATGTCCTCTTCATGTTTAAGATGCTCCTTTGTCATACATTATAGACATATTTCATAAAAAGAAAATAGAAAGATAAGACCATCCAGTTATCCAATTGCCATTTAGTTGCATGAACTGATGAAAATACACAAATTTTAAAATCCTGATAAGGATAAAATTAAGGTTCTCCCCCAATCTCTCTTTAAGCATGTTGTTGACCTCTTCCTTTAAGTCCTGGATGACTCTATGCTTCAAGACATTGACTGGCAAACTCTTGGTTTACGATCTAGAATAAGTCTGAAAGGAAGTGTTAAACATATAACTTAAATATAGTAAGCGAGTTTGGTTCCTGTTACAAGAGGATCCGGACCCAATACACAGGACCCATTGGTGGATATCTCGTAGCACAGCAAAGTAAATATGTGCAAAGTCAAGTTACAGTAGATTGGCTGAGCCATTATGGCTGAAAATCTTACTTCAAGATATTGGCCTAAAGGTTGAAATGGCAATCAAATTGTACTATGACAACAAGGCAGCTACATACATTGCAAAAAAACTCGGTGCAAGGCAATGGAACAAAAAATAAGAGGGTGAACAATCAACATTTCATCAAGGAAACAGTAGACAATAGGAACTTTGTCGTCCCTATGTTCATTCAAAAGATCAGGTGAAGGGCGCAATTACAAAAGGACTTGCAAAAGAACATTTTACTCGACATTTTTCCAAGCTGCACATGATTGACATCTATGTCAGCTTGAGGGTGACGAGTCTAGAGAGAGACTGTCCCTGTTACAAGTGGATCCAGACACAATACAGGAGATCTCTTTCTTAAGTGAACAGTTCTTTTGTCTTTTATTGTTGATTGCAATGATGTTTGTCTTGAATAAACTTAATTTGAATCATAACAGCCGTATATTTGCTTTATTGTTAAGTAATTTAACTAGGGTTAACAAATCATAGTAGAGAAGGTGTGACAGCTGTAAGCTTTAGAGCAGTTTGCTCCCTCTTCTATGTGTGTATCCTCTCTTGCTGGTCTTCTCCCATTTCTTCCACTTCTGAGATTCTTCTTCAACATAATATAAACATGAGTAGACATACATATATATATATATGTATGTGTGTGTCTGTATTTTACTGGTTACTTTGAGGGCATCCTATACAAATGTCCTAACAACACTGGTACAAGAACCAGAAGTGCATGTGTAATCATTTGGATATATCAGGGATATTTCTTACAATTCAGGGAAACATTTATAAATACGATATTTAGAAGGATGCATGTATACATAAATCCCCAAAATTGATCTGCAATCTAGAACTGTATTCAAAAATGGATTCAATTTTATTCATCGGCTAATAGGTTTTTGAAGATGTGTCTGTAAAACATTTCATCAAAGGTATTACATATTTATATTACATATTCTATATTGTCTCTTTAGCAATAAGTTCGTGGCAAGCTACAGAGGAGGTAAGAATTCAGAAAAAGACGATGACACCAACCAACAAACTGACCTAGAGATATCGTTAAAAAATTGTTAAAATTTTGAATTGCTTATCCAAACCTGAGGGCTACAAATGTCACAGACACATCCTGCACGTCGTTGGATATGGAAGCAGAGAAGGAAACAGCCTTGAGGATCTTGACCAAAACATCCGGGTTTTTGGAACCGTCCAGTTTGTACCTGTCACCAGCTTCATCTCCCATAGAATCAGCATCATCTTTTCCCATCTTTTCACCTCCTTCCAAAGACTTATACATGCTTCTGGTTACTAAATGCTGGGTGTCGGTTCCACACACAGGAGAGTCCTGCTTAAATCGCCGAATGCAACCAGATTTCCTCTTTTTGGCGCCAGTAAATCGGTTCGCACTCTGGAGAGGGGGCAAAGGTTCGACCTTGGAAAGCCTGTCCTCTTCCAGAGGGTGCAAATGGACAGAGATCGGCCCAGCGCCTTCTTCCTTAGCACCCAAATCACTTGGCTCCACTGAAGGCTCCCTATCGTTCTGATTCACTTTCTCTTCGTGTCTGGTCCCGTCCCCGCTGGTCTCGTTACCGACCTGCACGCTCCTCTTACCAGCACAGCCATCTTCTTCTCCAGCTAGCACGATGCCACCAGTTTCTGCAGAACCACCATCCTCACCAACTCCGTTACAAACAAATGAGCCAGCAGCCTTGAGCTTCTCCTTTGCTAGTGGAGAGATGTCAGCGTCTTCACCTTGCTTACTACTGCTACTGACCCGCTTCTTTCTTGTAACAGGATAAGAGCCAGAGCTCTTGCGTTTGCGCTTCCTAGTAATCTTAGAGGGCCTGAGCACAAACAGGAGATGTTTAAGAGCCAAGAACCGAGGAGGCAGAGAGAGAGAGAGAAAGAGAGAGAAACCTCTCTTCAAATGCCTCGATGATGTCGGCACAGGACTGCACATTCTCGTAGGGTTCCCAGGTATTGGCGGTCTCCGGCCAGCCCCGCCTAGTATGGCAGAAGCAGAAGAAAAGCAAAGAAATAAGAAGAAGAAAACGAATCAACTTCATTAGAAATTGTCAAATGGGAAGCCTCTGCATGAACATTTGGGAAAGGAAGAAGGTGGGGAGCCCCACCACTTGATGAGGTATTGGAGCTGCCCCTTGCGCATCCTCTTCTTCCGAATCTCCTCGATCTCGTAGAAGCCGTCCTCCAGCTTCGGCCGCTCTCCTTCCCCCTCCCCCTCGTCTCCTTCCTCCCCTTCAGTATCCTCGCCCTCCTGCTCTCCTGCCCCGGCCGCCGCCGCTTCCTCAGCCCGCAGCCCGTCTCTCCCTGTGTCCGACTCCGTTCCGCCAGCCGCCCCACCATCGCTCTCCAGGTGCATATCCGCCTGCCCGTCCCCCGTGGCCGGCGCCGGCGCCTCCGCGTCCGGCAGCAGCTTCCCGCCTACATCGGCCATCGCCTCCCCGTCTCCCTTCTTCCTCCCGCCGTCGCCTCCAGATTTCATCGCTGAGCTCGACGCCTGATCTCTCTACTTCTTTCTTCCTACCTTGGCCGCCGCTACACTCTTTTGATTCTAAAAAAGGTGATGTATGAGACGACCGCCCACTTCCAACTCATGAGCGAGGTCTGTCTAATAAACCTTCCCACCACATACATGGATATGGTCTCTCCCCCACTCTTTTCCCCTTCTTTGTGTCCTTGGAAGAACCATGCCCACATTTCTCCTCGTAATCCAAACCAGTTGAATTGTTATTTTAATCATATTAGTTAAAAGAAATAGAAAAGTTTGTCAACTTCTCTCAATCAATCAGAATTGTTTGTTACAATTCACATCATTATTCTTACAGGATCAATTTTAAGATAAGTAGTATTTCTTTTAATTAAAGACGAAGAATTATTGAAATCTCGCAAGCACCCTTATCATATATAGATCTATTTAGTCAGCCCATCTTAATTATCCATTTGCAATTTCATATTTGATTGCTCTAAGTATATGTAATTCAATTTGTTGATAATTCTTTGTGAGACATGTCTTACTAGTAAATTCATTTTGGATAAACTTGTAAAAACTGTGTAATTAACTCAAGTGTGTTTGTGGTAAGTATCCAAAAATTTTCACTTATAAGTCAGATCAGTTGGATAACGTGAAAACTTGTAGAGAGGTTCTATCTTGGATTTCCAGCAGACATAATTGCAAGAGAGAGAATTTGCAAGAGAATATCAGGTCTTGAGAGTGATATTAAAAAAAATCTTTTGAGACTTAAATTAGATCCCGATAAGAGTTAGAATAAAAAGATAAATAATTCGATATTGTTCCTCACAATTAGATGGATCTAGAATATCATATCTTTATCTGAAAGGCTTTCTCTAGATTTTATATATACTCGTCAACTCTTTCCGTTGGTCATGAGTCACTGTCTTGCTGATCACAATGAACTTCTCCATACACAAAATTTAGCGATCTTCATTGATGGGGGCACTCTTAAGTCATCTATCCATATATATGCACACCATATTTTGAGGTTGACACTAAGAGATTCAGAGATGACATGGGCCATGTCCTTTTGGCACATGCATGGCCAGTGCTCAACGTATGTGGATGTCGTAAGATTTTGTAGTTTCCATTCTTGGTTGATATGTAGATCAGTTAATCATGTCAGAAGTGTTTGCGGTTTCTCTAGCGAGCTAAGATTTGCCAATTTAAGAGTTGATCAAGCAAGAATTTCTCAAGATTGTAAGACTTGGGACTATCTGTAGGTTGGAGCCCCTCAAAGTAGGCAGGAAGTGCACTAGCTATCTTATAGATTGCACATTCATGGCATTCATCTTGGAGCTTCACTTGGACTATCTTTCACTACAGGAGAAACAACATTTGGCAACGAATATATGTCCGCGGCTGAAAATTCAAGGACAAAAGAGATATAAGGCAGCGGCTATTGTAGACCGCTGCCATACAACCGTTGTGTCCGCGGTTAATTGTAGGCGCTGATAAAAGTTAAGCATACATCAGCGGCTAAAATTTCACCGCGGACAAATGTTGCCTTAAGGCCGCGGCTTTATTTAACCGCGGACATATATTCTGCAGCGGCTTCGTCCACCGCTGATATATATATGTTATGTCTGCAATTCTACAAACCGCTGACATTTAAATAATTTAAAAATATTACTTTATTCATTTTTAAATTAAAAAATTTTAATCAGTCATAAGTAGAACATATACATTTTTTAATAATAAATTATTTGAGTTTAGCGATTTATATATACATATGTTATTTATATTTGAAATATATATGTATATTTGTGCTAGGAGAGACTTTGTGCACTTGTGCAAAGTGCATAAGTGTCACATGGACATTTTGCCCATGTGGCACCATGCACATGTGTTTTTTGCCCATGTGGCATCATGCACATGTGTTTTTTGTACATGTGGCACCCAAAAAAACCCATGTGGATTGTAGCAGCGGTATACGAATATGGCCGCGGCTATATAGCCGCTGCCATATTTTTAATCGGTCGACCGATGATGCACATTCGGTCGACCGACGTTTACACTGCTAAAATTATAATCTGCACTGGGTAGGTCGGTCGACCGATATATTAGAATCGGTCGACCGATTCGGTCGCGATTTCGTCCGGTTCGGTTCGGTCGCGACCGGCCCACTTTGTATCAACCCAAACCCCTCCTATATATGTTAGGGTGGGTGGGAAACATCCCACATAAGTCTCCTCCATCTCTCCAGCCCCTAAGGTGGTTTTCTTGCCCTAGAACTCTTCCCTCCTTCTCCATTGCCTCTTCTTGCCCTAGAACTCTTCCCCCTTTCCATCTTTCCTTCTTACCCTAGAACTCTTCTCATCTTCTCCTCTTCTCCATCTTCATCTACTTGCCCTAGAACTCTTCTCCCCTTCTCCATCTTCCTTCTCATTTCCCTCACCCCTTCTCCATTTTCCTTCTCATTTCCCTCACCCCTTCTCCATTTTCCTTCTCATTTCCCTCACCCCTGTCCATCTCCGATGCCTCCACGGATGCGCCATCGTCGTTCGGTCCCGAGTCGTCGCCGCCACGTTGGTGAAGGATCAGGGGCGGCTACACAAGTTCCCTTGGCTCCTGGAGAGTTGTTGGTTGAAACAAGAAGGAAAATTCTGCCCCCTCGGTATGTGGACTTCGACAATCTAGACAATACGGAGCCCATGGTCAGTCTTCTATTTGCAACACAAGGGTGGGTTCACTTCATGTCTAGCCATAGAGTCTATTATCCAGATTTGGTTCAACAATTCTATGCAAATTTATATACAAGCAACAACAGACTATTTACTGCTGTTAATGGAGTTGAGATTCACGTGAGTGATACAGTTCTTAGTCATGCATTAGAGATTCGAAATGCTGGTTATTTAGTGGAACATGTCCAGTATTATGATAGTGATATGTGCCAAGTTTGTTGGGAAAAGATCCGGCACCTTGGATGGCACATCATGCTTTGATCAATGCAAATCATTTTCCACCACTACAGAGGATCATTCACACATGATCACCACTATACTTTTTCCAAAAGGTGGATCTCGGGATGAAGTCACTCGAGTGCACAAATGTATTTTTCACTGCTTATTTCACAATGTACCACTGTGTTTACCTGAGATGATGGTAACGCTGATCAAGTTAGTAAAGAATCAGAGAAGAAGATCTCTACCTTATGCAGCCCAACTTACGGCTGTGTTTGAGCATGCTGGCATTGACCTCACTAATGAGCGAGCAGAAAATATTTCTGTCTCCATGGTCTACAATGAAACCAACATCATGAGGTTCATGAATTACAGGAATGTTAATGGACAATTCATGAGGAATGTCACTGATGACCCTGGTGAAGACAGTCAAGAAGAAACGGAAGATGAAGGCGAAGGTGAAGCACAAGGTGAAGACGATAGACATGAAGAAGAAGAGCATTTGGCTCCTATGGAACAAGATTTGCCTCCTTCGGCTGCCGGAGGTGATGACTTCCAACTGCGGATCCAAGGTAGCTTGACCAGGCTTGAGGGGGAGATGGAATCTATTCGGGGAGAAGTTCGGCAAGTGGGCGACACAGTCGGGAATCTCTCTAGAGAACTTGCTGAGTTGAGAGTTAGCCACCAGGGCCACATGGACTCCCAGTCTCAAATGTTACGGGAAATCATGGGTTATTTGCGACCTTCTCAGAATCAGCCTCCTTCTGAGTGATTCTTAGCTGTTCTATGATGTCTACCTTTTGCTTTTCGTATCCTACTCTCGCCTCTTTGCTGTGACAAAAGGGTGCTCTTTATGTAATAGCTACAATATGTCTATCATATTTTCTGCTTCATCTGGTATGTGATTGCTTGATGTACTTTATGGTATATTGCTTGATGACAAAACGAGGCTCAACACAAAACTGCTTAGCTTAGCATGAACTTAATCTCTACCTTAGTTTAGGATTCATATATACATATGTTATTAATTTATATTACAAATAATCAAGTATATTTGTGCTAGATATGCATGTATATACTTGTAATATTCTCAAATATAAATATTTTATACACAAATTAAGTGAACATATCCGTCAGGCAAGAGGATAGCGTAGGCGTTGCAAACAATAGATTGCCTTGATCGGTCGACCGACCAATAGAAATCGGTCGACCGCCTGTCTCACCTCTGCGTTTCAAAATGCACTGAATCGATCGGTCGACCGACAATTAGAAATCGGTCGACCGATTAACTCACTTCTGCCAGCCAAATGCACTGAGTAGATCGGTCGACCGACCAATAGAAATCGGTCGACCGCCTGTCTCACCTCTGCGTTTCAAAATGCACTGAATCGATCGGTCGACCGACAATTAGAAATCGGTCGACCGATTAACTCACTTCTGCCAGCCAAATGCACTGAGTAGATCGGTCGACCGAACACTAGAAATAGGTCGACCGACTAACTCACTCAAAATGCACTGAGTAGATCGGTCGACCGAACACTAGAAATTGGTCGACCGACTTTCTCACTGCTGGCAGCCTAAATGCACTGAGAAGATCGGTCGTCCTACCACGAGATATCGGTCGACGACTTTCTCACTGATGCGTGGCAACAACTTTTTTTAAGTTTAATTACATATGGCAGCGGTGGTTAGCCGCCGCCATAAATATAAATAGTAGTGGCTTTTTTTAGCCGCTGCTAAATACTAATATGGCAGCGGCTGTACAGCCGCTGCCATATTTCGCCTATCCCGCCAAACAAAAAACACCACTGCGCGCCATATCGGCTCGCTCTCTCTCTCTCTCTTCCCGAAGACTGGCGACGCACCGACGCCTTCCTCTCCCTCCGGCGACGCACCGACGACGGACGGCAGGCGGTGGCTCCGGCGACGCCCTCATCTCCGGCGGCTGTCCCCACCCCCTACGGTGAGCCTCCGGCGCCCCCACCCCTCCCTCCCCACCCCTTCTCTCCGGCGGCCCCCTCCCTTCGGTGGCCCCTCGCCCCACGAAGCAGGAAGGGCTGCAGCGTGTGTAGCGGTAGATCCTCTCGAGGTACCTCCCCACGCCGATACTTGGTGCCCTCACCCCCGGAAGCCGTCCAGGGGCCCCCGAGGGGGGCCGCCATCGCCTCCACTTCCTCCCATCCTCCCCCTACTCCTGCCGCGGCAGTGGCGATCCGGTCGTTCCGCTCCACCAGCCGCTCGATGGCCGCTGTCACAGCGGCCAACACCCTCGGGGCCGCGTCTTTGGGGTTGTCCCACACTCCCCCGCCGCCTATCGGCATCTGCAGTGGTAAGGTCGACGGCTACGCCATGTGTTCTCTCTCCTCTCTCTCTCTCTCTCTCTCTCTCTCTCTCTCTCTCTCTCTCTCGTCACTCCCTTTCTGTTGACGGCCTTTGGCACCCCAACTCTCGTCAGCCCTCGTTTTCCAAAGAACGGATAACCAGACACCCTGTGACATCACAAAGATTCACATTTTGCTTGACAGTAGATGTTGCCTCACTGATGAGATTTTCACTATCCATTATTGTCCGAGGTTTCACATTTCTTCCTTCCGCTTATTGCTTGGCATCTTGGGAAATGGCGGGTTGTGAGTGGGTTATCTGTATGATTTCTTGGATGAATGACATGGGGCATGGGATTGCAATTTTCCCCTATGATTCGTTTTGAGGTGTGGACCGTGAAGTTGGCAGCGTTCTCCTGTCTTAGAAATTAATGTGGTCACTTCACCTTGTTCGATGATATAATTATTTAATGCAGAAACATTAGGACTAAGGAATACCAGTGGGACAGTTAAGCAGGGTAGGAGAACTAACCTGACCTGCCACTAATTGGTCATTCATATCAATATATTCTTCTGTACTTCTGGAAGGAATCCAGAACAAACAAGAAGAATAGGCACATTTTGAGGCATGCGTCTTCTTTATATCTCATCAGCAGTTTGGTCTGAGCTTGATTAAGGTTAAAACAAGTGGGATGAGCCTTTCTTCACAACAGAACTCTAACCTGAGCGAATCTTAGTTAATCTCCTGTATGTCTCATTCAGAATGTCACAAGAGCTTTAAGATCTTTGCTTAAACGGGAACTAAGCGGAGTGAGCCTAAACCTACACCCCCACCACCTAATATAGTGAATGCGGAACTTGAATCCGGATGTGATGGATATTATGGACGTCTAAATGATGTATTGGAAATATATTTTGATAATCAAAGACGTGTTGTTTTATTTGAGTGTGACTGGTGGGATGTTTATAGAAAAGACAGAGGATTTAAAATAGATAAATATGGAACTATCAGTCTGAACACTCGTCAAAGACTCAATACAGATGAACCATTTGCCCTGGCAAGTCAAGTGGAACAGGTGTTCTATGTCAATGATAAACACAACAGAAGGATGGATCATCCCTGTCAAAGCACGTCCGCGTGATTACTACGACTTGCAAGATGATGCTCCTGAGAATGATATAGAACCAAGTGACGAAGCGTTTCAGGACAATTGATTGATGTTCCCATTAGAGGAGAATTCAAGATGTGGATCTATGTCAAGAAAGTAGCGTAAGAGTGGACGATTATATTGACATTTAGGTGATTTATTTACATTAGTATTATATTGTGCATGCTTCAAATAAATTTTTATGTTAGTTTACATGTTTACTAACAATTTTTTGTAACAGATGACTTCCACTGTGAGCGCTCTTCTCGTGATGGCTCACGCCCACGGAGGCTTCGGACTCTATCGGTCCCTCTCCTCCCACCTTTCAGGCGATGCCTCCCCCTCCCACATTTCAGGGGCTCTCTCCCGCTCCCACCTCTCAGCAGCTTCCTCTACTCTCACTGTACAGCAGATACCTCCCTCTTCCAGCCCTCAGGACTCTTCGGCGGCATCTGCATCTTCTGTAGCAGGTTCATATTTAATTTCATGTAACTTTTATATTCATTGTTAATAGATATTCTCTAATGATGTTTAATGTTTATATTTCAACAGGTCCATCTGCACGACCTTGGGGGAGGGGTCATGGCCGTCGAGGGCCGAAGGGGAGTTACGGAGAGGAGATGCCCTGATGGACAACAATGGAATGTCTCTCTTGTCCGAGGCTATGGCGTCGGCCCTACTGCAGATCACTTTACTAGTCGCATGGGCGTTGTATCAAAGATATATTGTAAGATTTGGCAAAAAGACTTTGCGAAGCTGCCTGCTGCGACTAAGGAGTTTATATTCAGAGATCTGCAGGTAATTATTATTTAAATTGAATAATATATATGCATATGTTTGTTATAATCAGTGACTTGTTTTGCAGTTGACATATCAGTGGGATCGCACAGACCAAACAGATAGGGAGATGCTTGCTCACATGAGCGCCATGCATCGCAGCTGGCGTAGCAAGCAAAAAAAAAAAGAGTAAGTTAATATACTATTTCATTTCATATGTACTTTATTTATATACTTGTTTATATATTGACAAAAATTTTATTTTTCATGTCAGCATTTTAATGGGAAGCCTTAGATGATGCGATTGCATCCGTCCCAGCAGGTGTTGACCCCTCCGATTGGCAAACAATGTGCGAGTTGTGGACTACTGGGGATGAGAGGGTAATATTTTAAAATGCTTAGAATATAATTGTTTATGATTATTTGTTTCTATAATGGAACAATAACTGTCTATTCTTGTCTTTTTAGAGGATTGCTGATCGAAATAAGCAAAATCGTGCCACTCAATCTATGTCATATAGACGGGGCAGGACTTCTCATTATCAGTTGATGAGTGATTTTGTGAGTTATGCTTTATGAATTATGTTATCCCTTTTATTCATTACTTACTTATATGTCTTAATTTAAACAGTCTCTAATGCATGGACGTACTCCGCATCGACTTGAGGTATTCAAGATGGGTCGATGTAAAATTTACCTGACGGCACTGAGAGTTGGGTAGATGAGGAGAGCAGGAGACGATATGTAAGAAACTTATTTCTATTTATTTTATGTGAATATGTTTTCATTACAATAGTTGTATAATTAATATTTTTTCTCTACCTTTTGTTGTAGGAGGCTATGAGTGAAATGATTGCTCCGTCTGACATTGATGCCGAGAGCCAGACTCCCGAGGACGCCTTCATTTCAGTCATGGGAAAAGATCGACCTGGGCGTGTTCGCTGCGCAGGGAGTGGAGAGACGTTGAGGACATGGTATGGATCTACATCTGCAGGACCGTCTGCCTATTCAGAGCGAGAAAGGCAAATGCAAGAACAATTAAAAGTACAAGAAGACAAATTGAAAGCACAGGCAGATAAGATGAATGAAATGCAAGAACAGATTTCTCAATTGCAGAGTGTAGCCTCGAAGGTGGACGAGATGAGCGTACTCCTCTCCCAGATACAGGCGTCACAGGCACGTACCCAGCCTGTACCTGTACCTCCTCCAGTTCAGAGCGAGAGCGACACTGAGACAGATGAGGCGGCAGATGATTATTTAGATCATGATGTTCTGTCTCTTGATTTCCCCTTATTTTATTACACATTCATATTTTCTATTGTTCTGGATATTTGTATAACAATTTTTACACATTATATTATATGTGTGTGATTGAATGATCCAGCGAGCCTGGGTGGTGGCTCAATGATGTGTGATTGAATGATCCAGCGAGCCTGGGTGGTGGCTCAATGATATGTGATTGAATGATCCAGCGAGCCTGGGTGGTGGCTCAATGATAATATATGTAATTGAATGATTCAGGTGGTTCACATGTGAGTATAGAGTGGTATGTATTTAAATAATTTTTTTTTCTTTCTGATCATATGTCAGCGGCTCAATAGCCGCTGCCAAAAGAACATATATCCGCGGCTACAACATGCTGACAAAAATGGACATATGGCCGCTGCCCTAAGACCGCTGACAAAAATTATATGGCCGCGGCTGTAAGCCGCGGCCATAACATTTATTGGCCGCGGCTTCCAGCCGTTGCTGTATAATCTATTGCCGCGGTGGTCCCAACCGCTGCCAATAGTACTTTATGGCCGCGGCCGCAGTAGGCGCGGATAAATATTTATATGGCAGCGGCTACATGTAAAGCGCTGACATAAGTTATGTCCGCGGGGTTTTTGTCAGCGGCTTTGGCAGCGCCTGGAGAGGCGCGGACATAACAATATGTCAGCGTTTTCTGGACATTTGGCAGCGGCTCAAAACCGCTGACATATGCTCTTCTTTTGTAGTGTTTCTAACTTCAACGCTGAGATAAGAGCCTTTTTTTGGAACTAGTAGATCAAGTAACTCGTTGGTGCTTCGAACCCTAGTGATCATAACTTCACAAGAGGAGTTGGGTTTTCTTTGATAATTGAGTTATTTCCTGTTGGATTGCACTTGATGATCAGATTCTCTCTCTCCAACTTTCGTGCGCAAAATGCTAAAAAGGAAAGAAGAGAAGCAAGGTAGACTAACTAAATACTAATATTTGTAAAGGCTATTCAAATGACTTTTACTTTCATTCATGAAACATATATATATACTTCCACTCAGTTAAAAGATGTAGATATGATTACTACTTTCCCCAAAGATATACCTAGGCAAATTAAATAGCGACGTTGACATTAAATTAAACCATGTAGTCCATATATATGTGTATATAGTATCTGTAAGCACTACGTACGCAGATGTCAAACATGCGTCAATACCTAATAAGGCAAATCGCTGCGGCTCACCACTGGAATCTCATTTAACGAACTGCTTATATATCAAGGATATTAAATTGAAAATATCTATTGCACGTCTTAATATGCAGCCCACGCCTTATAGTGAAGAGAAACCTAGTGCGTTTGACTTTTGTATTTTGTACTTGTATTTTTTGGTCAATAAAAAAAAGACACAATACACATATCTAATGAGAAGAGAGAAATATAAATATAAAATACAAAACTCAAGTACACTAAATTATTTTCTATATCCTATCCACCGCTAATTTATTGATTTGACATAAGCTAAGGGATGCATATGAAGACCATGCTGAAGAGGGTGAAATTGAGTGGAGTTGGAGAAAATAATTTATTGTGGCCAATAACTAAAAAAATATTTACCCTCTTATAAAAAGACGAATGAA